>JAQJVL010002508.1:0-95155 GCA_035578905.1 Stictocephala bisonia
TCTTTGAGTTTCAATCTTGCTATCTTTGAGTTTAATTCTTGCGATCTTTGAGTTACAATCTTGCGATCTTTGAGTTTCAATCTTGCGATATTTGAAATTAAATCATGCAAACTTTGAGTTTCAATCTTGCGATCTTTGAGTTTCAATCTTGCGATCTTTGAGTATCAATCTTGCGATCTTTGAGTTTCAATCTTGTGATCTTTGAGTTTCAATCTTGCGATCTGTGAGTTTTAAGCTTGCGATCTTTGAGTTTCAATCTTGCCATCTATGAGTTTAAATCTTTTGATCTTTGAGTTTTAATCTTGCTATCTTTGAGTTTCAATCTTGCGATCTTTGAGTTTCAGTCTTGCGATCTTTGAGTTTCAATCTTGCGATCTTTGAGTTTTAATCTTGCGATCATTAAGTTTCAAACTTGCCATCTTTGAGTTTCAATCTTGCGATCTTTGAGTTTCAGTCCTGCGATCTTTGAGTTTCAATCTTGCGATCTTTGCGTTTCACTCTTGCGATCTATGAGTTTAAATCTTACGATCTTTGAGTTTTTATGTTGTGATCTTTGAGTTTCAATCTTGCCATCCTTGAGTTTCAATCTTTCGATCTATGAGTTTCAATCTTGCGATCTTTGAATTTCAACCTTGCGATCTTTGAGTTTCAAAGTTGGGATCTTTTACTTTAAATCTTGCCATCTTTGAGTTTCAATCTTGCAATCTTTGAGTTTCAATATTGCAATCTTTAAGTTTCAATCTTGCGATCTTTGAGTTTTAATCTTGCGATCTTTGAGTTTCAATCTTGCGATCTTTGAGTTTCATTCTTGCGATCTTTGAGTTTCAATCTTGCGATCTTTGAGTTTCAATCTTGCAATCTTTGAGTTTTAATCTTGCGATCTTTGAGTTTTAATCTTGCGATCTTTGAGTTTCAATCTTGACATCTTTGAGTTTCAATCTTGCGATCTTTGAGTTTCAATCTTGCTAACTTTGAGTTTTAATCTTGCGATCTTTGAATTTCAATCTTGCGATCTTTGAGTTTTAATCTTGCGATCTTTGTGTTTCAATCTTGCGAACTTTGAGTTTCAATCTTGTGATCTTTGAGTTTCAATCTTGCGATCTTTGAGTTTCAATCTTGCGATCTTTAAGTTTCTATCTTGCGATCTTTGAGTATCATTCTTGCTATCTATGAGTTTAAATCTTGCGATCTTTGAGTTGTAATCTTGCCATCTTTGAGTTTCAAACTTGCTATCTTTGAGTTTCAATCTTGCGATCTTTGAGTTTCAATCTTGCCATCTATGAGTTTAATTTTTGCGATCTTTGAGTTGTAATCTTGCCATTTTTAAGTTTTAATCTTGCGATCTTTGAGTTTCAATCTTGCGATCTTTGAGTTTCAATCTTGCGTTCTTTGAGTTTCAATCTTGCGATCTTTGAGTTTCAATCTTGCGATCTTTGAGTTTCAATCTTGCGATCTTTGAGTTTTTATCTCGTGATCTTTGAGTTTCAATCTTGCCATCCTTGAGTTTCAATCTTTCGATCTATAAGTTTCAATCTTGCGATCTTTGAATTTCAATCTTGCGATCTTTGAGTTTCAAAATTGGGATCTTTGACTTTAAATCTTGCCATCTTTGAGTTTC
Organism: Stictocephala bisonia; assembly: GCA_035578905.1. NCBI lineage: Eukaryota > Metazoa > Arthropoda > Insecta > Hemiptera > Membracidae > Stictocephala > Stictocephala bisonia. The sequence goes on from JAQJVL010002508.1 coordinate 1,619, forward strand.
AATCTTGCAATCTTTGAGTTTCAATATTGCAATCTTTAAGTTTCAATCTTGCGATCTTTGAGTTTCAATCTTGCGATCTTTGAGTTTCAATCTTGCGATCTTTGAATTTCATTCTTGCGATCTTTGAGTTTCAATCTTGCGATCTTTGAGTTTCAATCTTGCGATCTATGAGTTTTATTCTTGCGATCTTTGAGTTTTAATCTTGCGATCTTTGAGTTTCAATCTTGCCATCTTTGAGTTTCAATCTTGCGATCTTTGAGTTTCAATCTTGCTATCTTTGAGTTTCAATCTAGCGATCTTTGAATTTCAATCTTGCGATCTTTGAGTTTCAATCTTAAGATCTTTGAGTTTCAATCTTGCGATCTTTGAGTTTCCATCTTGCGATCTTTGAGTTTCAATCTTGCGATCTTTGAGTTTTAATCTTGCTATCTTTGAGTTTAATTCTTGCGATCTTTGAGTTACAATCTTGCGATCTTTGAGTTTCAATCTTGCGATCTTTGAGTTTAAATCATGCGATCTTTGATTTTCAAACTTGCGATCTTAGAGTTATAATCTTGCGATCTTTCAGTTTTAATCTTTCGATCTTTGAGTTTCAATCTTGCCATCTTTGAGTTTCAATCTTGCGATCTTTGAGTATCATTCTTGCTATCTATGAGTTTAAATCTTGCGATCTTTGAGTTGTAATCTTGCCATCTTTGAGTTTCAATCTTGCGATCTTTGAGTTTCAAACTTGCTATCTTTGAGTTTCAATCTTGTGATCTTTGAGTTTCAATCTTGCCATCTATGAGTTTAAATCTTGCGATCTTTGAGTTGTAATCTTGCCATTTTTAAGTTTTAATCTTGCGATCTTTGAGTTTCAATCTTGCGATCTTTGAGTTTCAATCTTGCGATCTTTGAGTTTCAATCTTGCGATCTTTGAGTTTCAATCTTGCGATCTTTGAGTTTCAATCTTGCGATCTTTTAGATTTAATCTTGCGATCTTTGAGTTTTAATCTTGCGATCTTTGAGTTTCAAACTTGCGATCTTTGAGTTTCAATCTTGCGATCTTTTAGTTTTAATCTTGCGATCTTTGAGTTTTAATCTTGCGATCTTTGAGTTTCAAACTTGCGATCTTTTAGTTTCAATCTTGCCATCTATGAGTTTAAATCTCTCGATCTTTGAGTTTTAATCTTGCCATCTTTGAGTTTCAATCTTGCGATCTTTGTGTTTCAATCTTGCGATCTTTGAGTTTTACTCTTGTGATCTTTGAGATTTAATCTTGCGATCTTTGAGTTTCAATCTTGCCATCTTTGAGTTTCAATCTTTCGATGTTTGAGTTTTAATATTGCTATCTTTGAGTTTAATTCTTGCGATCTTTGAGTTATAATCTTGCGATCTTTGAGTTTCAATCTTGCGATCTTTGAGTTTCAATCATGCGATCTTTGAGTTTCAATCTTGCGATCTTTGAATTTCATTCTTGCGATCTTTGAGTTTCAATCTTGCGATCTTTGAGTTTCAATCTTGCGATCTATGAGTTTTAATCTTGCGATCTTTGAGTTTTAATCTTGCGATCTTTGAGTTTCAATCTTGCCATCTTTGAGTTTCAATCTTGCGATCTTTGAGTTTCAATCTTGCTATCTTTGAGTTTCAATCTTGCGATCTTTGAATTTCATTCTTGCGATCTTTGAGTTTCAATCTTGCGATCTTTGAGTTTAAATCTTGCGATCTATGAGTTTTAATCTTGCGATCTTTGATTTTTAATCTTGCGATCTTTGAGTTTCAATCTTGCGATCTTTGAGTTTCAATCTTGCGATCTTTGAGTTTCAATCTTGCGATCTTTGAGTTTTTATCTCGTGATCTTTGAGTTTCAATCTTGCCATCCTTGAGTTTCAATCTTTCGATCTATAAGTTTCAATCTTGCGATCTTTGAATTTCAATCTTGCGATCTTTGAGTTTCAAAATTGGGATCTTTGACTTTAAATCTTGCCATCTTTGAGTTTCAATCTTGCAATCTTTGAGTTTCAATATTGCAATCTTTAAGTTTCAATCTTGCGATCTTTGAGTTTCAATCTTGCGATCTTTGAGTTTCAATCTTGCGATCTTTAAATTTCATTCTTGCGATCTTTGAGTTTCAATCTTGCGATCTTTGAGTTTCAATCTTGCGATCTATGAGTCTTAATCTTGCGATCTTTGAGTTTTAATCTTGCGATCTTTGAGTTTCAATCTTGCCATCTTTGAGTTTCAATCTTGCGATCTTTGAGTTTCAATCTTGCTATCTTTGAGTTTCAATCTTGCGATCTTTGAATTTCAATCTTGCGATCTTTGAGTTTCAATCTTAAGATCTTTGAGTTTCAATCATGCGATTTTTGAGTTTTAATCTTGCTTTCTTTGAGTTTCAATTTACCCATCTTTGAGTTTTAAAATTGCCATCTTAGAGTTTCAATCTTGCCATCTTTGAGTTTCAATCTTGCGATCTTTGAGTTTCAGTCTTGCGATCATTGAGTTTCAATCTTGCGATCTTTGAGTTTTAATCTTGCGATCTTTGAGTTTTAATTTTGCGATCTTTGAGTTTCAAACTTGCGATCTTTGAGTTTCAATCTTGCCATCTATGAGTTTAAATCTCTCGATCTTTGAGTATTAATCTTGCCATCTTTGACTTTCAATCTTGCGATCTTTGAGTTTCCATCTTGCGATCTTTGAGTTTTAATCTTGCGATCTTTGAGTTTTAATCTTACGATCTTTTAGTTTCAATCTTGCTATCTTTGAGTTTCAATCTTGCGATCTTTGAGTTTTAATCTTGCTATCTTTGAGTTTAATTCTTGCGATCTTTGAGTTACAATCTTGCGATCTTTGAGTTTCAATCTTGCGATCTTTGAGTTTAAATCATGCGATCTTTGAGTTTTAAACTTGCGATCTTAGAGTTATAATCTTGCGATCTTTCAGTTTTAATCTTTCGATCTTTGAGTTTTAATTTTGCCATCTTTGAGTTTCAATCTTGTGATCTTTGAGTATCATTCTTGCTATCTATGAGTTTAAATCTTGCGATCTTTGAGTTGTAATCTTGCCATCTTTGAGTTTCAATCTTGCGATCTTTGAGTTTCAAACTTGCTATCTTTGAGTTTCAATCTTGCGATCTTTGAGTTTCAATCTTGCCATCTATGAGTTTAAATCTTGCGATCTTTGAGTTGTAATCTTGCCATTTTTAAGTTTTAATCTTGCGATCTTTGAGTTTCAATCTTGCGATCTTTGAGTTTCAATCTTGCGATCTTTGAGTTTTAATCTTGCGATCTTTGAGTTTCAATCTTGCTATCTTTGAGTTTAATTCTTGCGATCTTTGAGTTTCAATCTTGCGATCTTTGAGTTTCAATCTTGCGATCTTTGAGTTTCAATCTTGCGATCTTTTAGTTTTAATCTTGCGATCTTTGAGTTTTAATCTTGCGATCTTTGAGTTTCAAACTTGCGATCTTTGAGTTTCAATCTTGCGATCTTTTAGTTTTAATCTTGCGATCTTTGAGTTTTAATCTTGCGATCTTTGAGTTTCAAACTTGCGATCTTTGAGTTTCAATCTTGCCATCTATGAGTTTAAATCTCTCGATCTTTGAGTTTTAATCTTGCCATCTTTGAGTTTCAATCTTGCGATCTTTGTGTTTCAATCTTGCGATCTTTGAGTTTTACTCTTGTGATCTTTGAGATTTAATCTTGCGATCTTTGAGTTTCAATCTTGCCATCTTTGAGTTTCAATCTTTCGATGTTTGAGTTTTAATATTGCTATCTTTGAGTTTAATTCTTGCAATCTTTGAGTTATAATCTTGCGATCTTTGAGTTTCAATCTTGCGATCTTTGAGTTTCAATCATGCGATCTTTGAGTTTCAATCTTGCGATCTTTGAGTTTCAATCTTGCGATCTTTGAGTTTCTATCTTGCGATCTTTGAGTTTCATTCTTGCCATCTATGAGTTTAAATCTTGCGATCTTTGAGTTATAATCTTGCGATCTTTGAGTTTTAATCTTGCGATCTTTGAGTTTCAATCTTGCCATCTTTGAGTTTCAATCTTGCCATCTTTGAGTTTAAATCTTGGTATCTTTGACTTTAATTCTTGCGATCTTTAAGTTACAATCTTGTGATCTTTGAGTTTCAATCTTGCGATCTTTGAGTTTCAATCATGCGATCTTTGAGTTTCAATCTTGCGATCTTTGAGTTTCAATCTTGCGATCTTTGAGTTTCAATCTTGTGATCTTTGAGTTTCAATCTTGCGATCTTTGAGTTTCAAACTTGCGATCTTTGAGTTATAATCTTACCATCTATGAGTTTAAATCTTTTGATCTTTGAGTTTTAATCCTGCCATCTTTGAGTATCAATCTTGCGATCTTTGATTTTCAGTCTTGCGATCTTTGAGTTTTAATCTTGCGATCTTTGAGTTTTAATCTTACGATCATTGAGTTTCAAACTTGCCATCTTTGAATTTCAATCTTGCGATCTTTGAGTTTCAGTCCTGCGATCTTTGAGTTTCAATCTTGCGATCTTTGAGTTTCACTCTTGCGATCTTTGAGTTTTTTATCTTGCGATCTTTGAGTTTTTATCTCGTGATCTTTGAGTTTCAATCTTGCCATCCTTGAGTTTCAATCTTTCGATCTATAAGTTTCAATCTTGCGATCTTTGAATTTCAATCTTGCGATCTTTTAGTTTCAAAATTGGGATCTTTGACTTTAAATCTTGCCATCTTTGAGTTTCAATCTTGCAATCTTTGAGTTTCAATATTGCAATCTTTAAGTTTCAATCTTGCGATCTTTGAGTTTCAATCTTGCGATCTTTGAGTTTCAATCTTGCGATCTTTGAATTTCATTCTTGCGATCTTTGAGTTTCAATCTTGCGATCTTTGAGTTTCAATCTTGCGATCTTTGAGTTTCAATCTTGCTATCTTTGAGTTTAATTCTTGCGATCTTTGAGTTACAATCTTGTGATCTTTGAGTTTCAATCTTGCGATCTTTGAGTTTCAATCATGCGATCTTTGAGTTTCAATCTTGCGATCTTTGAGTTTCAATCTTGCGATCTTTGAGTTTCAATCTTGCGATCTTTGAGTTTCAATCTTGTGATCTTTGAATTTCAATCTTGCGATCTATGAGTTTTAAACTTGCGATCTTTGAGTTTCAATCTTGCCATCTATGAGTTTAAATCTTTTGATCTTTGAGTTTTAATCTTGCCATCTTTGAGTTTCAATCTTGCGATCTTTGAGTTTCAGTCTTGCGATCTTTGAGTTTCAATCTTGCGATCTTTGAGTTTTAATCTTGCAATCATTAAGTTTCAAACTTGCCATCTTTGAGTTTCAATCTTGCGATCTTTGAGTTTCAGTCCTGCGATCTTTGAGTTTCAATCTTGCGATCTTTGCGTTTCACTCTTGCAAACTTTGAGTTTAAATCTTGCGATCTTTGAGTTTTTATGTTGTGATCTTTGAGTTTCAATCTTGCCATCTTTGAGTTTCAATCTTGCGATGTTTGAGTTTCAATATTGCTATCTTTGAGTTTAATTCTTGCGATCTTTGAGTTATAATCTTGCGATTTTTGAGTTTCAATCTTGCGATCTTTGAGTTTCAATCATGCGATCTTTGAGTTTCAATCTTGCGATCTTTGAGTTTCAATCTTGCGATCTTTGAGTTTCTATCTTGCGATCTTTGAGTTTCATTCTTGCCATCTATGAGTTTAAATCTTGCGATAATTGAGTTACAATCTTGCGATCTTTGATTTTTAATCTTGCGATCTTTGAGTTTCAATCTTGCCATCTTTCAGTTTCAATCTTGCTATCTTTGAGTTTAATTCTTGCGATCTTTAAGTTACAATCTTGCGATTTTTGAGTTTCAATCTTGCGATCTTTGAGTTTCAATCATGCGATCTTTGAGTTTCAATCTTGCGATCTTTGAGTTTCAGTCTTGCGATCTTTGAGTTTCAATCTTGTGATCTTTGAGTTTTAATCTTGCGATCTTTGAGTTTCAAACTTGCGATCTTTGAGTTTTAATCTTGCAATCTATGAGTTTAAATCTTTTGATCTTTGAGTTTTAATCCTGCCATCTTTGAGTTTCAATCTTGCGATCTTTGATTTTCAGTCTTGCGATCTTTGAGTTTTAATCTTGCGATCTTTGAGTTTTAATCTTGCGATCATTGAGTTTAAACTTGCCATCTTTGAATTTCTATCTTGCGATCTTTGAGTTTCAGTCCTGCGATCTTTAAGTTTCAATCTTGCGATCTTTGAGTTTCACTCTTGCGATCTTTGAGTTTCAATCTTGCGATCTTTGAGTTTTTATCTTGTGATCTTTGAGTTTCAATCTTGCCATCCTTGAGTTTCAATCTTTCGATCTATAAGTTTCAATCTTGCGATATTTGAATTTCAATCTTGCGATCTTTGAGTTTCAAAATTGGGATCTTTGACTTTAAATCTTGCCATCTTTAAATTTTAATCTTGCAATCTTTGAGTTTCAATATTGCAATCTTTAAGTTTCAATCTTGCGATCTTTGAGTTTCAATCTTGCAATCTTTGAATTTCATTCTTGCGATCTTTGAGTTTCAATCTTGCGATCTTTGAGTTTCAATCTTGCGATCTATGAGTTTTAATCTTGCGATCTTTGAGTTTTAATCTTGCGATCTTTGAGTTTCAATCTTGCCATCTTTGAGTTTAAATCTTGCAATCTTTGAGTTGTAATCTTGCCATCTTTGAGTTTCAATCTTGCGATCTTTGAGTTTCAAACTTGCGATCTTTGAGTTTCAATCTTGCCATCTATGAGTTTAAATCTTTTGATCTTTGAGTTTTAATCTTGCTATCTTTGAGTTTTAATCTTGCGATCTTTGAGTTTTAATCTTGCGATCTTTGAGTTTCAATCTTGCCATCTTTGAGTTTTAATCTTGATATCTTTGAGTTTCAATCTTGCTAACTTTGAGTTTTAATCTTGCGATCTTTGAATTTCAATCTTGCGATCTTTGAGTTTTAATCTTGCGATCTTTGAGTTTCAATCTTGCGAACTTTGAGTTTCAATCTTGTGATCTTTGAGTTTCAATCTTGCGATCTTTGAGTTTCAATCTTACGATCTTTAAGTTTCTATCTTGCGATCTTTGAGTATCATTCTTGCTATCTATGAGTTTAAATCTTGCGATCTTTGAGTTGTAATCTTGCCATCTTTGAGTTTCAATCTTGCGATCTTTGAGTTTCAAACTTGCTATCTTTGAGTTTCAATCTTGCGATCTTTGAGTTTCAATCTTGCCATCTATGAGTTTAAATCTTGCGATCTTTGAATTGTAATCTTGCCATTTTTAAGTTTTAATCTTGCGATCTTTGAGTTTCAATCTTGCGATCTTTCAGTTTCAATCTTGCGTTCTTTGAGTTTCAATCTTGCGATCTTTGAGTTTCAATCTTGCGATCTTTGACTTTCAATCTTGCGATCTTTGAGTTTTTATCTCGTGATCTTTGAGTTTCAATCTTGCCATCCTTGAGTTTCAATCTTTCGATCTATAAGTTTCAATCTTGCGATCTTTGAATTTCAATCTTGCGATCTTTGAGTTTCAAAATTGGGATCTTTGACTTTAAATCTTGCCATCTTTGAGTTTCAATCTTGCAATCTTTGAGTTTCAATATTGCAATCTTTAAGTTTCAATCTTGCGATCTTTGACTTTCAATCTTGCGATCGTTGAGTTTCAATCTTGCGATCTTTGAATTTCATTCTTGCGATCTTTGAGTTTCAATCTTGCGATCTTTGAGTTTCAATCTTGCGATCTATGAGTTTTAATCTTGCGATCTTTGAGTTTTAATCTTGCGATATTTGAGTTTCAATCTTGCCATCTTTGAGTTTCAATCTTGCGATCTTTGAGTTTCAATCTTGCTATCTTTGAAATTCAATCTTGCGATCTTTGAATTTCAATCTTGCGATCTTTGAGTTTCAATCTTAAGATCTTTGAGTTTCAATCATGCGATTTTTGAGTTTTAATCTTGCTTTCTTTGAGTTTCAATTTACCCATCTTTGAGTTTTAAAATTGCCATCTTAGAGTTTCAATCTTGCCATCTTTGAGTTTCAATCTTGCGATCTTTGAGTTTCAGTCTTGCCATCTATGAGTTTAAATCTTGCGATCTTTGAGTTGTAATCTCTCCATCTTTGAGTTTCAATCTTGCGATCTTTTAGTTTCAAACTTGCGATCTTTGAGTTTCAATCTTGCTATCTTTGAGTTTAAATCTCTCGATCTTTGAGTTTCAGTCTTGCGATCATTGAGTTTCAATCTTGCGATCTTTGAGTTTTAATCTTGCGATCTTTGAGTTTTAAAGTTGCGATCTTTGAGTTTCAAACTTGCGATCTTTGAGTTTCAATCTTGCCATCCATGAGTTTAAATCTCTCGATCTTTGAGTATTAATCTTGCCATCTTTGAGTTTCAATCTTGCGATCTTTGAGTTTCCATCTTGCGATCTTTGAGTTTTAATCTTACGATCTTTGAGTTTCAATCTTGCTATCTTTGAGTTTCAATCTTGCGATCTTTGAGTTTTAATCTTGCTATCTTTGAGTTTAATTCTTGCGATCTTTGAGTTACAATCTTGCGATCTTTGAGTTTCAATCTTGCGATCTTTGAGTTTAAATCATGCGATCTTTGAGTTTCAAACTTGCGATCTTAGAGTTATAATCTTGCGATCTTTCAGTTTTAATCTTTCGATCTTTGAGTTTCAATCTTGCCATCTTTGAGTTTCAATCTTGCGATCTTTGAGTTTCAATCTTGCTATCTTTGAGTTTAATTCTTGCGATCTTTGAGTTACAATCTTGCGATCTTTGAGTTTCAATCTTGCGATCTTTGAGTTTCAATCATGCGATCTTTGAGTTTAAATCTTGCGATCTTTGAGTTTTAATCTTGCGATCTTTGAGTTTTAATCTTGCGATTTTTGAGTTTCAATCTTGTGATCTTTGAGTTTCAATCTTGCGATCTATGAGTTTTAAACTTGCGATCTTTGAGTTTCAATCTTGCCATCTATGAGTTTAAATCTTTTGATCTTTGAGTTTTAATCTTGCCATCTTTGAGTTTCAATCTTGCGATCTTTGAGTTTCAGTCTTGCGATTTTTGAGTTTCAATCTTGCGATCTTTGAGTTTTAATCTTGCAATCATTAAATTTCAAACTTGCCATCTTTGAGTTTCAATCTTACGATCTTTGAGTTTCAGTCCTGCGATCTTTGAGTTTCAATCTTGCGATCTTTGCGTTTTACTCTTGCAAACTTTGAGTTTCAATCATGCGATCTTTGAGTTTCAATCTTGCGATCTTTGAGTTTTAATCTTGCGATCTTTGAGTTTCTATCTTGCGATCTTTGAGTTTCATTCTTGCCATCTATGAGTTTAAATCTTGCGATCTTTGAGTTATAATCTTGCGATCTTTGAGTTTCAATCTTGCGATCTTTGAGTTTCAATCTTGCCATCTTTGAGTTTCAATCTTGCTATCTTTGAGTTTAATTCTTGCGATCTTTAAGTTACAATCTTGCGATCTTTGAGTTTCAATCTTGCGATATTTGAGTTTCAATCATGCGATCTTTGAGTTTCAATCTTGCGATCTTTGAGTTTCAGTCTTGCGATCTTTGAGTTTCAATCTTGTGATCTTTGAGTTTTATTCTTGCGATCTTTGAGTTTCAAACTTGCGATCTTTAAATTTTAATCTTGCAATCTATGAGTTTAAATCTTTTGATCTTTGAGTTTTAATCCTGCCATCTTTGAGTTTCAATCTTGCGATCTTTGATTTTCAGTCTTGCGATCTTTGAGTTTTAATATCTCGATCTTTGAGTTTTAATCTTGCGATCATTGAGTTTCAAACTTGCCATCTTTGAATTTCTATCTTGCGATCTTTGAGTTTCAGTCCTGCGATCTTTGAGTTTCAATCTTGCGATCTTTGAGTTTCACTCTTGCGATCTTTGAGTTTCAATCTTGCCATCCTTGAGTTTCAATCTTTCGATCTATAAGTTTCAATCTTGCGATATTTGAATTTCAATCTTGCGATCTTTGAGTTTCAAAATTGGGATCTTTGACTTTAAATCTTGCCATCTTTGAGTTTTAATCTTGCAATCTTTGAGTTTCAATATTGCAATCTTTAGGTTTCAATCTTGCGATCTTTGAGTTTCAGTCTTGCGATCTTTGAGTTTCAGTCTTGCGATCTTTGAGTTTCAATCTTGCGATCTTTGAGTTTTAATCTTGCGATCATTAAGTTTCAAACTTGCCATCTTTGAGTTTCAATCTTGCGATCTTTGAGTTTCAGTCCTGCGATCTTTGAGTTTCAATCTTGCGATCTTTGCGTTTCACTCTTGTGATCTATGAGTTTAAATCTTACGATCTTTGAGTTTTTATGTTGTGATCTTTGAGTTTCAATCTTGCCATCCTTGAGTTTCAATCTTTCGATCTATAAGTTTCAATCTTGCGATTTTTGAATTTCAATCTTGCGATCTTTGAGTTTCAAAATTGTGATCTTTTACTTTAAATCTTGCCATCTTTGAGTTTCAATCGTGCGATCTTTGAGTTTCAATCTTGCTAACTTTGAGTTTTAATCTTGCGATCTTTGAATTTCAATCTTGCGATCTTTGAGTTTTAATCTTGCGATCTTTGAGTTTCAATCTTGCGAACTTTGAGTTTCAATCTTGTGATCTTTGAGTTTCAATCTTGCGATCTTTGAGTATCATTCTTGCTATCTATGAGTTTAAATCTTGCGATCTTTGAGTTGTAATCTTGCCATCTTTGAGTTTCAATCTTGCGATCTTTGAGTTTCAAACTTGCTATCTTTGAGATTCAATCTTGCGATCTTTGAGTTTCAATCTTGCCATCTATGAGTTTAAATCTTGCGATCTTTGAGTTGTAATCTTACCATTTTTAAGTTTTAATCTTGCGATCTTTGAGTTTCAATCTTGCGATCTTTCAGTTTCAATCTTGCGTTCTTTGAGTTTCAATCTTGCGATCTTTGAGTTTCAATCTTGCGATCTTTGAGTTTCAATCTTGCGATCTTTGAGTTTTTATCTCGTGATCTTTGAGTTTCAATCTTGCCATCCTTGAGTTTCAATCTTTCGATCTATAAGTTTCAATCTTGCGATCTTTGAATTTCAATCTTGCGATCTTTGAGTTTCAAAATTGGGATCTTTGACTTTAAATCTTGCCATCTTTGAGTTTCAATCTTGCAATCTTTGAGTTTCAATATTGCAATCTTTAAGTTTCAATCTTGCGATCTTTGAGTTTCAATCTTGCGATCTTTGAGTTTCAATCTTGTGATCTTTGAATTTCATTCTTGCGATCTTTGAGTTTCAATCTTGCGATCTATGAGTTTTAATCTTGCGATCTTTGAGTTTTAATATTGCGATCTTTGAGTTTCAATCTTGCCATCTTTGAGTTTCAATCTTGCGATCTTTGAGTTTCAATCTTGCTATCTTTGAGTTTCAATCTTGCGATCTTTGAATCTCAATCTTGCGATCTTTGAGTTTCAATCTTAAGATCTTTAAGTTTTAATCATGCGATTTTTGAGTTTTAATCTTGCTTTCTTTGAGTTTCAATTTACCCATCTTTGAGTTTTAAAATTGCCATCTTAGAGTTTCAATCTTGCCATCATTGAGTTTCAATCTTGCGATCTTTGAGTTTCAGTCTTGCCATCTATGAGTTTAAATCTTGCGATCTTTGAGTTGTAATCTTGCCATCTTTGAGTTTCAATCTTGCGATCTTTTAGTTTCAAACTTGCGATCTTTGAGTTTCAATCTTGCCATCTATGAGTTTAAATCTCTCGATCTTTGAGTTTCAGTCTTGCGATCATTGAGTTTCAATCTTGCGATCTTTGAGTTTTAATCTTGCGATCTTTGAGTTTTAATTTGGCGATCTTTGAGTTTCAAACTTGCGATCTTTGAGTTTCAATCTTGCCATCTATGAGTTAAAATCTCTCGATCTTTGAGTATTAATCTTGCCATCTTTGAGTTTCAATCTTGCGATCTTTGAGTTTCCATCTTGCGATCTTTGAGTTTTAATCTTGCGATCTTTGAGTTTTAATCTTACGATCTTTGAGTTTCAATCTTGCTATCTTTGAGTTTCAATCTTGCGATCTTTGAGTTTTAATCTTGCTATCTTTGAGTTTAATTCTTGCGATCTTTGAGTTACAATCTTGCGATCTTTGAGTTTCAATCTTGCGATCTTTGAGTTTAAATCATGCGATCTTTGAGTTTCAATCTTGCGATCTTAGAGTTATAATCTTGCGATCTTTCAGTTTTAATCTTTCGATCTTTGAGTTTCAATCTTGCCATCTTTTAGTTTCAATCTTGCGATGTTTGAGTTTCAATATTGCTATCTTTGAGTTTAATTCTTGCGATCTTTGAGTAAAAATCTTGCGATCTTTGAGTTTCAATCTTGCGATCTTTGAGTTTCCATCATGCGATCTTTGAGTTTCAATCTTGCGATCTTTGAGTTTCAATCTTGCGATCTTTGAGTTTCAATCTTGCGATCTTTGAGTTTCAATCTTGTAATCTTTGAGTTTCAATCTTGTGATCTATGAGTTTTAAACTTGCGATCTTTGAGTTTCAATCTTGCCATCTATGAGTTTAAATCTTTTGATCTTTGTGTTTTAATCTTGCCATCTTTGAGTTTCAATCTTGCGATCTTTGAGTTTTAGACTTGCGATCTTTGAGTTTCAATCTTGCGATCTTTGAGTTTTAATCTTGCAATCATTAAATTTCAAACTTGTCATCTTTGAGTTTCAATCTTGCGATCTTTGAGTTTCAGTCCTGCGATCTTTGCGTTTAACTCTTGCAAACTTTGAGTTTAAATCTTGCGATCTTTGAGTTTTTATGTTGTGATCTTTGAGTTTCAATCTTGCCATCCTTGAGTTTCAATCTTTCGATCTATGAGTTTTAATCTTGCGATCTTTGAGTTTTACTCTTGTGATCTTTGAGATTTAATCTTGTGATCTTTGAGTTTCAATCTTGCCATCTTTTAGTTTCAATCTTGCGATGTTTGAGTTTCAATATTGCTATCTTTGAGTTTAATTCTTGCGATCTTTGAGTTATAATCTTGCGATTTTTGAGTTTCAATCTTGCGATCTTTGAATTTCAATCTTGCGATCTTTGAGTTTCAATCTTAAGATCTTTGAGTTTCAATCATGCGATTTTTGAGTTTTAATCTTGCTTTCTTTGAGTTTCAATTTACCCATCTTTGAGTTTTAAAATTGCCATCTTAGAGTTTCAATCTTGCCATCTTTGAGTTTCAATCTTGCGATCTTTGAGTTTCAGTCTTGCCATCTATGAGTTTAAATCTTGCGATCTTTGAGTTGTAATCTCTCCATCTTTGAGTTTCAATCTTGCGATCTTTTAGTTTCAAACTTGCGATCTTTGAGTTTCAATCTTGCTATCTTTGAGTTTAAATCTCTCGATCTTTGAGTTTCAGTCTTGCGATCATTGAGTTTCAATCTTGCGATCTTTGAGTTTTAATCTTGCGATCTTTGAGTTTTAAAGTTGCGATCTTTGAGTTTCAAACTTGCGATCTTTGAGTTTCAATCTTGCCATCCATGAGTTTAAATCTCTCGATCTTTGAGTATTAATCTTGCCATCTTTGAGTTTCAATCTTGCGATCTTTGAGTTTCCATCTTGCGATCTTTGAGTTTTAATCTTACGATCTTTGAGTTTCAATCTTGCTATCTTTGAGTTTCAATCTTGCGATCTTTGAGTTTTAATCTTGCTATCTTTGAGTTTAATTCTTGCGATCTTTGAGTTACAATCTTGCGATCTTTGAGTTTCAATCTTGCGATCTTTGAGTTTAAATCATGCGATCTTTGAGTTTCAAACTTGCGATCTTAGAGTTATAATCTTGCGATCTTTCAGTTTTAATCTTTCGATCTTTGAGTTTCAATCTTGCCATCTTTGAGTTTCAATCTTGCGATCTTTGAGTTTCAATCTTGCTATCTTTGAGTTTAATTCTTGCGATCTTTGAGTTACAATCTTGCGATCTTTGAGTTTCAATCTTGCGATCTTTGAGTTTCAATCATGCGATCTTTGAGTTTCAATCTTGCGATCTTTGAGTTTTAATCTTGCGATCTTTGAGTTTTAATCTTGCGATTTTTGAGTTTCAATCTTGTGATCTTTGAGTTTCAATCTTGCGATCTATGAGTTTTAAACTTGCGATCTTTGAGTTTCAATCTTGCCATCTATGAGTTTAAATCTTTTGATCTTTGAGTTTTAATCTTGCCATCTTTGAGTTTCAATCTTGCAATCTTTGAGTTTCAGTCTTGCGATTTTTGAGTTTCAATCTTGCGATCTTTGAGTTTTAATCTTGCAATCATTAAATTTCAAACTTGCCATCTTTGAGTTTCAATCTTACGATCTTTGTGTTTCAGTCCTGCGATCTTTGAGTTTCAATCTTGCGATCTTTGCGTTTTACTCTTGCAAACTTTGAGTTTCAATCATGCGATCTTTGAGTTTCAATCTTGCGATCTTTGAGTTTTAATCTTGCGATCTTTGAGTTTCTATCTTGCGATCTTTGAGTTTCATTCTTGCCATCTATGAGTTTAAATCTTGCGATCTTTGAGTTATAATCTTGCGATCTTTGAGTTTTAATCTTGCGATCTTTGAGTTTCAATCTTGCCATCTTTGAGTTTCAATCTTGCTATCTTTGAGTTTAATTCTTGCGATCTTTAAGTTACAATCTTGCGATCTTTGAGTTTCAATCTTGCGATCTTTGAGTTTCAATCATGCGATCTTTGAGTTTCAATCTTGCGATCTTTGAGTTTCAGTCTTGCGATCTTTGAGTTTCAATCTTGTGATCTTTGAGTTTTATTCTTGCGATCTTTGAGTTTCAAACTTGCGATCTTTGAGTTTTAATCTTGCAATCTATGAGTTTAAATCTTTTGATCTTTGAGTTTTAATCCTGCCATCTTTGAGTTTCAATCTTGCGATCTTTGATTTTCAGTCTTGCGATCTTTGAGTTTTAATCTCTCGATCTTTGAGTTTTAATCTTGCGATCATTGAGTTTCAAACTTGCCATCTTTGAATTTCTATCTTGCGATCTTTGAGTTTCAGTCCTGCGATCTTTGAGTTTCAATCTTGCGATCTTTGAGTTTCACTCTTGCGATCTTTGAGTTTCAATCTTGCCATCCTTGAGTTTCAATCTTTCGATCTATAAGTTTCAATCTTGCGATATTTGAATTTCAATCTTGCGATCTTTGAGTTTCAAAATTGGGTTCTTTGACTTTAAATCTTGCCATCTTTGAGTTTTAATCTTGCAATCTTTGAGTTTTAATATTGCAATCTTTAGGTTTCAATCTTGCGATCTTTGAGTTTCAGTCTTGCGATCTTTGAGTTTCAGTCTTGCGATCTTTGAGTTTCAATCTTGCGATCTTTGAGTTTTAATCTTGCGATCATTAAGTTTCAAACTTGCCATCTTTGAGTTTCAATCTTGCGATCTTTGAGTTTCAGTCCTGCGATCTTTGAGTTTCAATCTTGCGATCTTTGCGTTTCACTCTTGTGATCTATGAGTTTAAATCTTACGATCTTTGAGTTTTTATGTTGTGATCTTTGAGTTTCAATCTTGCTATCCTTGAGTTTCAATCTTTCGATCTATAAGTTTCAATCTTGCGATCTTTGAATTTCAATCTTGCGATCTTTGAGTTTCAAAATTGTGATCTTTTACTTTAAATCTTGCCATCTTTGAGTTTCAATCGTGCGATCTTTGAGTTTCAATCTTGCTAACTTTGAGTTTTAATCTTGCGATCTTTGAATTTCAATCTTGCGATCTTTGAGTTTTAATCTTGCGATCTTTGAGTTTCAATCTTGCGAACTTTGAGTTTCAATCTTGTGATCTTTGAGTTTCAATCTTGCGATCTTTGAGTATCATTCTTGCTATCTATGAGTTTAAATCTTGCGATCTTTGAGTTGTAATCTTGCCATCTTTGAGTTTCAATCTTGCGATCTTTGAGTTTCAAACTTGCTATCTTTGAGATTCAATCTTGCGATCTTTGAGTTTCAATCTTGCCATCTATGAGTTTAAATCTTGCGATCTTTGAGTTGTAATCTTACCATTTTTAAGTTTTAATCTTGCGATCTTTGAGTTTCAATCTTGCGATCTTTCAGTTTCAATCTTGCGTTCTTTGAGTTTCAATCTTGCGATCTTTGAGTTTCAATCTTGCGATCTTTGAGTTTCAATCTTGCGATCTTTGAGTTTTTATCTCGTGATCTTTGAGTTTCAATCTTGCCATCCTTGAGTTTCAATCTTTCGATCTATAAGTTTCAATCTTGCGATCTTTGAATTTCAATCTTGCGATCTTTGAGTTTCAAAATTGGGATCTTTGACTTTAAATCTTGCCATCTTTGAGTTTCAATCTTGCAATCTTTGAGTTTCAATATTGCAATCTTTAAGTTTCAATCTTGCGATCTTTGAGTTTCAATCTTGCGATCTTTGAGTTTCAATCTTGTGATCTTTGAATTTCATTCTTGCGATCTTTGAGTTTCAATCTTGCGATCTATGAGTTTTAATCTTGCGATCTTTGAGTTTTAATATTGCGATCTTTGAGTTTCAATCTTGCCATCTTTGAGTTTCAATCTTGCGATCTTTGAGTTTCAATCTTGCTATCTTTGAGTTTCAATCTTGCGATCTTTGAATCTCAATCTTGCGATCTTTGAGTTTCAATCTTAAGATCTTTAAGTTTTAATCATGCGATTTTTGAGTTTTAATCTTGCTTTCTTTGAGTTTCAATTTACCCATCTTTGAGTTTTAAAATTGCCATCTTAGAGTTTCAATCTTGCCATCATTGAGTTTCAATCTTGCGATCTTTGAGTTTCAGTCTTGCCATCTATGAGTTTAAATCTTGCGATCTTTGAGTTGTAATCTTGCCATCTTTGAGTTTCAATCTTGCGATCTTTTAGTTTCAAACTTGCGATCTTTGAGTTTCAATCTTGCCATCTATGAGTTTAAATCTCTCGATCTTTGAGTTTCAGTCTTGCGATCATTGAGTTTCAATCTTGCGATCTTTGAGTTTTAATCTTGCGATCTTTGAGTTTTAATTTGGCGATCTTTGAGTTTCAAACTTGCGATCTTTGAGTTTCAATCTTGCCATCTATGAGTTAAAATCTCTCGATCTTTGAGTATTAATCTTGCCATCTTTGAGTTTCAATCTTGCGATCTTTGAGTTTCCATCTTGCGATCTTTGAGTTTTAATCTTGCGATCTTTGAGTTTTAATCTTACGATCTTTGAGTTTCAATCTTGCTATCTTTGAGTTTCAATCTTGCGATCTTTGAGTTTTAATCTTGCTATCTTTGAGTTTAATTCTTGCGATCTTTGAGTTACAATCTTGCGATCTTTGAGTTTCAATCTTGCGATCTTTGAGTTTAAATCATGCGATCTTTGAGTTTCAATCTTGCGATCTTAGAGTTATAATCTTGCAATCTTTCAGTTTTAATCTTTCGATCTTTGAGTTTCAATCTTGCCATCTTTTAGTTTCAATCTTGCGATGTTTGAGTTTCAATATTGCTATCTTTGAGTTTAATTCTTGCGATCTTTGAGTAAAAATCTTGCGATCTTTGAGTTTCAATCTTGCGATCTTTGAGTTTCCATCATGCGATCTTTGAGTTTCAATCTTGCGATCTTTGAGTTTCAATCTTGCGATCTTTGAGTTTCAATCTTGCGATCTTTGAGTTTCAATCTTGTAATCTTTGAGTTTCAATCTTGTGATCTATGAGTTTTAAACTTGCGATCTTTGAGTTTCAATCTTGCCATCTATGAGTTTAAATCTTTTGATCTTTGTGTTTTAATCTTGCCATCTTTGAGTTTCAATCTTGCGATCTTTGAGTTTTAGACTTGCGATCTTTGAGTTTCAATCTTGCGATCTTTGAGTTTTAATCTTGCAATCATTAAATTTCAAACTTGTCATCTTTGAGTTTCAATCTTGCGATCTTTGAGTTTCAGTCCTGCGATCTTTGCGTTTAACTCTTGCAAACTTTGAGTTTAAATCTTGCGATCTTTGAGTTTTTATGTTGTGATCTTTGAGTTTCAATCTTGCCATCCTTGAGTTTCAATCTTTCGATCTATGAGTTTTAATCTTGCGATCTTTGAGTTTTACTCTTGTGATCTTTGAGATTTAATCTTGTGATCTTTGAGTTTCAATCTTGCCATCTTTTAGTTTCAATCTTGCGATGTTTGAGTTTCAATATTGCTATCTTTGAGTTTAATTCTTGCGATCTTTGAGTTATAATCTTGCAATTTTTGAGTTTCAATCTTGCGATCTTTGAGTTTCAATCATGCAATCTTTGAGTTTCAATCTTGCGATCTTTGAGTTTCAATCTTGCGATCTTTGAGTTTCTATCTTGCGATCTTT
This sequence comes from Stictocephala bisonia, assembly GCA_035578905.1. Taxonomy (NCBI): domain Eukaryota; kingdom Metazoa; phylum Arthropoda; class Insecta; order Hemiptera; family Membracidae; genus Stictocephala; species Stictocephala bisonia. The sequence goes on from JAQJVL010002508.1 coordinate 19,916, forward strand.
GAGTTTCATTCTTGCCATCTATGAGTTTAAATCTTGCGATCTTTGAGTTATAATCTTGCGATCTTTGAGTTTTTATCTTGCGATCTTTGAGTTTCAATCTTGCCATCTTTGAGCTTCAATCTTGCTATCTTTGAGTTTAATTCTTGCGATCTTTAAGTTACAATCTTGCGATCTTTGAGTTTCAATCTTGCGATCTTTGAGTTTCAATCATGCGATCTTTGAGTTTCAATCTTGCGATCTTTGAGTTTCAGTCTTGCGATCTTTGAGTTTCAGTCTTGTGATCTTTGAGTTTTATTCTTGCGATCTTTGAGTTTCAAACTTGCGATCTTTGAGTTTTAATCTTGCAATCTATGAGTTTAAATCTTTTGATCTTTGAGTTTTAATCCTGCCATCTTTGAATTTCAATCTTGCGATCTTTAAGTTTCAAAATTGGGATCTTTGACTTTAAATCTTGCCATCTTTGAGTTTCAATCTTGCAATCTATGAGTTTCAATATTGCAATCTTTAAGTTTCAATCTTGCGATCTTTGAGCTTCAATCTTGCGATCTTTGAGTTTCAATCTTGCGATCTTTGAATTTCATTCTTGCGATATTTGAGTTTCAATCTTGCGATCTTTGAGTTTCAATCTTGCGATCTATGAGTTTTAATCTTGCGATCTTTGAGTTTTAATCTTGCGATCTTTGAGTTTCAATCTTGCCATCTTTGAGTTTAAATCTTGCGATCTTTGAGTTTCAATCTTGCTATCTTTGAGTTTCAATTCATGCGATCTTTGAATTTCAATCTTGCGATCTTTGAGTTGTAATCTCTCCATCTTTGAGTTTCAATCTGCGATCTTTTAGTTCAAAACTTGCGATCTAGTTCAGTTTGTGATCTTTGATTTTATTTGCGATCTTGAGTTTCAAACTGCGACTTTGAGTTTTAATCTTGCAATTATGAGTTTAAATCTTTTGATTTGAGTTTAATCTGCCATCTTGATTTAATCTTGCGATCTTTAAGTTCAAATTTGGATCTTGACTTTAAATCTTCCATCTTGAGTTCAATCGCAATCTTTGAGTTCAATTTGCAATCTTTAAGTTCAATCTTGCGATTTTGGCTTCAATCTTTCGATCTTTGAGTTCATCTTGCGATCTTTGAATTTCATTCTTGCGATATTTGAGTTTCAATCTTGCGATCTTGAGTTTCATCTGCGATCTATGATTTTAATTTGCGATCTTTGTTTTAATCTTGGATCTTTGAGTTTCAATCTTGCATCTTTGAGTTTAATCTTGCATCTTTGGTTTCAATCTTGCTTCTTTGGTTTCATCATGCGATCTTAATTCAATCTTGCGATCTTTGAGTTGTAACTCTATTTGAGTTTCAATCTTGCGATCTTTTAGTTTCAAACTTGCGATCTTTGAGTTTCAATCTTGCTATCTATGAGTTTAAATCTCTCGATCTTTAAGTTTTCAGTCTTGCGATCATTGAGTTTCAATCTTGCGATCTTTGAGTTTTAATCTTGCGATCTTTGAGTTTTAAAGTTGCGATCTTTGAGTTTCAAACTTGCGATCTTTGAGTTTCAATCTTGCCATCCATGAGTTTAAATCTCTCGATCTTTGAGTATTAATCTTGCCATCTTTGAGTTTCAATCTTGCGATCTTTGAGTTTCCATCTTGCGATCTTTGAGTTTTAATCTTACGATCTTTGAGTTTCAATCTTGCTATCTTTGAGTTTCAATCTTGCGATCTTTGAGTTTTAATCTTGCTATCTTTGAGTTTAATTCTTGCGATCTTTGAGTTACAATCTTGCGATCTTTGAGTTTCAATCTTGCGATCTTTGAGTTTAAATCATGCGATCTTTGAGTTTCAAACTTGCGATCTTAGAGTTATAATCTTGCGATCTTTCAGTTTTAATTTTGCGATCTTTGAGTTTCAATCTTGCCATCTTTGAGTTTCAATCTTGCGATCTTTGAGTTTCAATCTTGCTATCTTTGAGTTTAATTCTTGCGATCTTTGAGTTACAATCTTGCGATCTTTGAGTTTCAATCTTGCGATCTTTGAGTTTCAATCATGCGATCTTTGAGTTTCAATCTTGCGATCTTTGAGTTTCAATCTTGCGATCTTTGAGTTTTAATCTTGCGATCTTTGAGTTTCAATCTTGTGATCTCTGAGTTTCAATCTTGCGATCTATGAGTTTTAAACTTGCGATCTTTGAGTTTCAATCTTGCCATCTATGAGTTTAAATCTTTTGATCTTTGAGTTTTAATCTTGCCATCTTTGAGTTTCAATCTTGCAATCTTTGAGTTTCAGTCTTGCGATTTTTGAGTTTCAATCTTGCGATCTTTGAGTTTTAATCTTGCAATCATTAAATTTCAAACTTGCCATCTTTGAGTTTCAATCTTGCGATCTTTGAGTTTCAGTCCTGCGATCTTTGAGTTTCAATCTTGCGATCTTTGCGTTTTACTCTTGCAAACTTTGAGTTTCAATCATGCGATCTTTGAGTTTCAATCTTGCGATCTATGAGTTTTAATCTTGCGATCTTTGAGTTTCTATCTTGCGATCTTTGAGTTTCATTTTTGCCATCTATGAGTTTAAATCTTGCGATCTTTGAGTTTTAATCTTGCAATCATTAAATTTCAAACTTGTCATCTTTGAGTTTCAATCTTGCGATCTTTGAGTTTCAGTCCTGCGATCTTTGCGTTTAACTCTTGCAAACTTTGAGTTTAAATCTTGCGATCTTTGAGTTTTTATGTTGTGATCTTTGAGTTTCAATCTTGCCATCCTTGAGTTTCAATCTTTCGATCTATGAGTTTTAATCTTGCGATCTTTGAGTTTTACTCTTGTGATCTTTGAGATTTAATCTTGTGATCTTTGAGTTTCAATCTTGCCATCTTTTAGTTTCAATCTTGCGATGTTTGAGTTTCAATATTGCTATCTTTGAGTTTAATTCTTGCGATCTTTGAGTTATAATCTTGCGATTTTTGAGTTTCAATCTTGCGATCTTTGAGTTTCAATCATGCGATCTTTGAGTTTCAATCTTGCGATCTTTGAGTTTCAATCTTGCGATCTTTGAGTTTCTATCTTGCGATCTTTGAGTTTCATTCTTGCCATCTATGAGTTTAAATCTTGCGATCTTTGAGTTATAATCTTGCGATCTTTGAGTTTTTATCTTGCGATCTTTGAGTTTCAATCTTGCCATCTTTGAGCTTCAATCTTGCTATCTTTGAGTTTAATTCTTGCGATCTTTAAGTTACAATCTTGCGATCTTTGAGTTTCAATCTTGCGATCTTTGAGTTTCAATCATGCGATCTTTGAGTTTCAATCTTGCGATCTTTGAGTTTCAGTTTTGCGATCTTTGAGTTTCAGTCTTGTGATCTTTGAGTTTTATTCTTGCGATCTTTGAGTTTCAAACTTGCGATCTTTGAGTTTTAATCTTGCAATCTATGAGTTTAAATCTTTTGATCTTTGAGTTTTAATCCTGCCATCTTTGAATTTCAATCTTGCGATCTTTGAGTTTCAAAATTGGGATCTTTGACTTTAAATCTTGCCATCTTTGAGTTTCAATCTTGCAATCTTTGAGTTTCAATATTGCAATCTTTAAGTTTCAATCTTGCGATCTTTGAGCTTCAATCTTGCGATCTTTGAGTTTCAATCTTGCGATCTTTGAATTTCATTCTTGCGATCTTTGAGTTTCAATCTTGCGATCTTTGAGTTTCAATCTTGCGATCTATGAGTTTTAATCTTGCTATCTTTGAGTTTTAATCTTGCGATCTTTGAGTTTCAATCTTGCCATCTTTGAGTTTAAATCTTGCGATCTTTGAGTTTCAATCTTGCTATCTTTGAGTTTCAATCATGCGATCTTTGAATTTCAATCTTGCGATCTTTGAGTTGTAATCTCTCCATCTTTGAGTTTCAATCTTGCGATCTTTTAGTTTCAAACTTGCGATCTTTGAGTTTCAATCTTGCTATCTATGAGTTTAAATCTCTCGATCTTTGAGTTTCAGTCTTGCGATCATTGAGTTTCAATCTTGCGATCTTTGAGTTTTAATCTTGCGATCTTTGAGTTTTAAAGTTGCGATCTTTGAGTTTCAAACTTGCGATCTTTGAGTTTCAATCTTGCCATCTATGAGTTTAAATCTCTCGATCTTTGAGTATTAATCTTGCCATCTTTGAGTTTCAATCTTGCGATCTTTGAGTTTCCATCTTGCGATCTTTGAGTTTTAATCTTACGATCTTTGAGTTTCAATCTTGCTATCTTTGAGTTTCAATCTTGCGATCTTTGAGTTTTAATCTTGCTATCTTTGAGTTTAATTCTTGCGATCTTTGAGTTACAATCTTGCGATCTTTGAGTTTCAATCTTGCGATCTTTGAGTTTAAATCATGCGATCTTTGAGTTTCAAACTTGCGATCTTAGAGTTATAATCTTGCGATCTTTCAGTTTTAATCTTTCGATCTTTGAGTTTCAATCTTGCCATCTTTGAGTTTCAATCTTGCGATCTTTGAGTTTCAATCTTGCTATCTTTGAGTTTAATTCTTGCGATCTTTGAGTTACAATCTTGCGATCTTTGAGTTTCAATCTTGCGATCTTTGAGTTTCAATCATGCGATCTTTGAGTTTCAATCTTGCGATCTTTGAGTTTCAATCTTGCGATCTTTAAGTTTTAATCTTGCGATCTTTGAGTTTCAATCTTGTGATCTTTGAGTTTCAATCTTGCGATCTATGAGTTTTAAACTTGCGATCTTTGAGTTTCAATCTTGCCATCTATGAGTTTAAATCTTTTGATCTTTGAGTTTTAATCTTGCCATCTTTGAGTTTCAATCTTGCTATCTTTGAGTTTCAGTCTTGCGATTTTTGAGTTTCAATCTTGCGATCTTTGAGTTTTAATCTTGCAATCATTAAATTTCAAACTTGCCATCTTTGAGTTTCAATCTTGCGATCTTTGAGTTTCAGTCCTGCGATCTTTGAGTTTCAATCTTGCGATCTTTGCGTTTTACTCTTGCAAACTTTGAGTTTCAATCATGCGATCTTTGAGTTTCAATCTTGCGATCTATGAGTTTTAATCTTGATTTTGAGTTTCTATCTTGCGATCTTTGAGTTTCATTTTTGCCATCTATGAGTTTAAATCTTGCGATCTTTGAGTTATAATCTTGCGATCTTTGAGTTTTAATCTTGCGATCTTTGAGTTTCAATCTTGCCATCTTTGAGTTTCAATCTTGCTATCTTTGAGTTTACTTCTTGCGATCTTTAAGTTACAATCTTGCGATCTTTGAGTTTTAATCTTGCGATCTTTGAGTTTCAATCATGCGATCTTTGAGTTTCAATCTTGCGATCTTTGAGTTTCAGTTTTGCGATCTTTGAGTTTCAGTCTTGTGATCTTTGAGTTTTATTCTTGCGATCTTTGAGTTTCAAACTTGCGATCTTTGAGTTTTAATCTTGCAATCTATGAGTTTAAATCTTTTGATCTTTGAGTTTTAATCCTGCCATCTTTGAATTTCAATCTTGCGATCTTTAAGTTTCAAATTGGGATCTTTGACTTTAAATCTTGCCATCTTTGAGTTTCAATCTTGCAATCTTTGAGTTTCAATATTGCAATCTTTAAGTTTCAATCTTGCGATCTTTGAGCTTCAATCTTGCGATCTTTGAGTTTCAATCTTGCGATCTTTGAATTTCATTCTTGCGATATTTGAGTTTCAATCTTGCGATCTTTGAGTTTCAATCTTGCGATCTATGAGTTTTAATCTTGCGATCTTTGAGTTTTAATCTTGCGATCTTTGAGTTTCAATCTTGCCATCTTTGAGTTTAAATCTTGCGATCTTTGAGTTTCAATCTTGCTATCTTTGAGTTTCAATCATGCGATCTTTGAATTTCAATCTTGCGATCTTTGAGTTGTAATCTCTCCATCTTTGAGTTTCAATCTTGCGATCTTTGAGTTTCAAACTTGCGATCTTTGAGTTTCAATCTTGCTATCTATGAGTTTAAATCTCTCGATCTTTGAGTTTCAGTCTTGCGATCATTGAGTTTCAATCTTGCGATCTTTGAGTTTTAATCTTGCGATCTTTGAGTTTTAAAGTTGCGATCTTTGAGTTTCAAACTTGCGATCTTTGAGTTTCAATCTTGCCATCCATGAGTTTAAATCTCTCGATCTTTGAGTATTAATCTTGCCATCTTTGAGTTTCAATCTTGCGATCTTTGAGTTTCCATCTTGCGATCTTTGAGTTTTAATCTTACGATCTTTGAGTTTCAATCTTGCTATCTTTGAGTTTCAATCTTGCGATCTTTGAGTTTTAATCTTGCTATCTTTGAGTTTAATTCTTGCGATCTTTGAGTTACAATCTTGCGATCTTTGAGTTTCAATCTTGCGATCTTTGAGTTTAAATCATGCGATCTTTGAGTTTCAAACTTGCGATCTTAGAGTTATAATCTTGCGATCTTTCAGTTTTAATCTTTCGATCTTTGAGTTTCAATCTTGCCATCTTTGAGTTTCAATCTTGCGATCTTTGAGTTTCAATCTTGCTATCTTTGAGTTTAATTCTTGCGATCTTTGAGTTACAATCTTGCGATCTTTGAGTTTCAATCTTGCGATCTTTGAGTTTCAATCATGCGATCTTTGAGTTTCAATCTTGCGATCTTTGAGTTTCAATCTTGCGATCTTTAAGTTTTAATCTTGCGATCTTTGAGTTTCAATCTTGTGATCTTTGAGTTTCAATCTTGCGATCTATGAGTTTTAAACTTGCGATCTTTGAGTTATTCAATCTTGCGATCTTTGAGTTTCAATCTTGCCATCTATGAGTTTAAATCTTGCGATCTTTTGAGTTGTAATCTTTACCATTTTTAAGTTTTAATCTTGCGATCTTTGAGGTTTCAATCTTGCGATCTTTCAGTTTCAATCTTGCGTTCTTTGAGTTTTCAATCTTGCGATCTTTGAGTTTCAATCTTGCGATCTTTGAGTTTCAATCTTGCGATCTTTGAGTTTTTATCTCGTGATCTTTGAGTTTCAATCTTGCCATCCTTGAGTTTCAATCTTTCGAATCTATAAGCTTCTATCTTGCGTCTATGATCTTGAATTTCAATCTTGCGATCTTTGAGTTTCAAAATTGGGATCTTTGACTTAATCTTGCCATCTTTGAGTTTCAATCTTGCAATCTTTGAGTTTCAATATTGCAATCTTTAAGTTTCAATCTTGCGATCTTTGAGTTTCAATCTTGCGATCTTTGAGTTTCAATCTTGCGATCTTTGAATTTCATTCTTGCGATCTTTGAGTTTCAATCTTGCGATCTTTGAGTTTCAATCTTGCGATCTATGAGTTTTAATCTTGCGATCTTTGAGTTTTAATCTTGCGATCTTTGAGTTTCAATCTTGCCATCTTTGAGTTTCAATCTTGCGATCTTTGAGTTTCAATCTTGCTATCTTTGAGTTTCAATCTTGCGATCTTTGAATTTCAATCTTGCGATCTTTGAGTTTCAATCTTAAGATCTTTGAGTTTCAATCATGCGATTTTTGAGTTTTAATCTTGCTTTCTTTGAGTTTCAATTTACCCATCTTTGAGTTTTAAAATTGCCATCTTAGAGTTTCAATCTTGCCATCTTTGAGTTTCAATCTTGCGATCTTTGAGTTTCAGTCTTGCCATCTATGAGTTTAAATCTTGCGATCTTTGAGTTGTAATCTTGCCATCTTTGAGTTTCAATCTTGCGATCTTTTAGTTTCAAACTTGCGATCTTTGAGTTTCAATCTTGCCATCTATGAGTTTAAATCTCTCGATCTTTGAGTTTCAGTCTTGCGATCATTGAGTTTCAATCTTGCGATCTTTGAGTTTTAATCTTGCGATCTTTGAGTTTTAATTTTGCGATCTTTGAGTTTCAAACTTGCGATCTTTGAGTTTCAATCTTGCCATCTATGAGTTTAAATCTCTCGATCTTTGAGTATTAATCTTGCCATCTTTGAGTTTCAATCTTGCGATCTTTGAGTTTCCATCTTGCGATCTTTGAGTTTTAATCTTGCGATCTTTGAGTTTTAATCTTACGATCTTTGAGTTTCAATCTTGCTATCTTTGAGTTTCAATCTTGCGATCTTTGAGTTTTAATCTTGCTATCTTTGAGTTTAATTCTTGCGATCTTTGAGTTACAATCTTGCGATCTTTGAGTTTCAATCTTGCGATCTTTGAGTTTAAATCATGCGATCTTTGAGTTTCAATCTTGCGATCTTAGAGTTATAATCTTGCGATCTTTCAGTTTTAATCTTTCGATCTTTGAGTTTCAATCTTGCCATCTTTGAGTTTCAATCTTGCGATCTTTGAGTTTTAATCTTGCTATCTTTGAGTTTAATTCTTGCGATCTTTGAGTAAAAATCTTGCGATCTTTGAGTTTCAATCTTGCGATCTTTGAGTTTCCATCATGCGATCTTTGAGTAATCTTAAGATCTTTGAGTTTCAATCTTGCGATATTTGAATTCAATCTTTGTGATCTTGCGATCTTTGAGTTTCAATCTTGCGATCTTTGAGTTTCAATCTTGCGATCTTTGAGTTTCAATCTTGTAATCTTTGAGTTTCAATCTTGTGATCTATGAGTTTTAAACTTGCGATCTTTGAGTTTCAATCTTGCCATCTATGAGTTTAAATCTTTTGATCTTTGTGTTTTAATCTTGCCATCTTTGAGTTTCAATCTTGCGATCTTTGAGTTTTAGTCTTGCGATCTTTGAGTTTCAATCTTGCGATCTTTGAGTTTTAATCTTGCAATCATTAAATTTCAAACTTGTCATCTTTGAGTTTCAATCTTGCGATCTTTGAGTTTCAGTCCTGCGATCTTTGCGTTTAACTCTTGCAAACTTTGAGTTTAAATCTTGCGATCTTTGAGTTTTTATGTTGTGATCTTTGAGTTTCAATCTTGCCATCCTTGAGTTTCAATCTTTCGATCTATGAGTTTTAATCTTGCGATCTTTGAGTTTTACTCTTGTGATCTTTGAGATTTAATCTTGTGATCTTTGAGTTTCAATCTTGCCATCTTTTAGTTTCAATCTTGCGATGTTTGAGTTTCAATATTGCTATCTTTGAGTTTAATTCTTGCGATCTTTGAGTTATAATCTTGCGATTTTTGAGTTTCAATCTTGCGATCTTTGAGTTTCAATCATGCGATCTTTGAGTTTCAATCTTGCGATCTTTGAGTTTCAATCTTGCGATCTTTGAGTTTCTATCTTGCGATCTTTGAGTTTCATTCTTGCCATCTATGAGTTTAAATCTTGCTTTCTTTGAGTTATAATCTTGCGATCTTTGAGTTTTTATCTTGCGATCTTTGAGTTTCAATCTTGCCATCTTTGAGTTTCAATCTTGCTATCTTTGAGTTTAATTCTTGCGATCTTTAAGTTACAATCTTGCGATCTTTGAGTTTCAATCTTGCGATCTTTGAGTTTCAATCATGCGATCTTTGAGTTTCAATCTTGCGATCTTTGAGTTTCAGTCTTGCGATCTTTGAGTTTCAATCTTGTGATCTTTGAGTTTTATTCTTGCGATCTTTGAGTTTCAAACTTGCGATCTTTGAGTTTTAATCTTGCAATCTATGAGTTTAAATCTTTTGATCTTTGAGTTTTAATCCTGCCATCTTTGAATTTCAATCTTGCGATCTTTGAGTTTCAAAATTGGGATCTTTGACTTTAAATCTTGCCATCTTTGAGTTTCAATCTTGCGATCTTTGAGTTTCCATCTTGCGATCTTTGAGTTTTAATCTTGCGATCTTTGAGTTTTAATTTTACGATCTTTGAGTTTCAATCTTGCTATCTTTGAGTTTCAATCTTGCGATCTTTGAGTTTTAATCTTGCTATCTTTGAGTTTAATTCTTGCGATCTTTGAGTTACAATCTTGCGATCTTTGAGTTTCAATCTTGTGATCTTTGAGTTTAAATCATGCGATCTTTGAGTTTCAATCTTGCGATCTTAGAGTTATAATCTTGCGATCTCTCAGTTTTAATCTTTCGATCTTTGAGTTTCAATCTTGCCATCTTTGAGTTTCAATCTTGCGATCTTTGAGTTTCAATCTTGCGATCTTTGATTTTCAGTCTTGCGATCTTTGAGTTTTAATCTTGCGATCTTTGAGTTTTAATCTTGCGATCATTGAGTTTCAAACTTGCCATCTTTGAATTTCTATCTTGCGATCTTTGAGTTTCAGTCCTGCGATCTTTGAGTTTCAATCTTGCGATCTTTGAGTTTCACTCTTGTGATCTTTGAGTTTCAATCTAGCGATCTTTGAGTTTTTATCTTGTGATCTTTGAGTTTCAATCTTGCCATCCTTGAGTTTCAATCTTTCGATCTATAAGTTTCAATCTTGCGATATTTGAATTTCAATCTTGCGATCTTTGAGTTTCCAAATTGGGATCTTTGACTTTAAATCTTGCCATCTTTGAGTTTTAATCTTGCAATCTTTGAGTTTCAATATTGCAATCTTTAAGTTTCAATCTTGCGATCTTTGAGTTTCAATCTTGCGATCTTTGAATTTCATTCTTGCGATCTTTGAGTTTCAATCTTGCGATCTTTGAGTTTCAATCTTGCGATTTATGAGTTTTAATCTTGCGATCTTTGAGTTTTAATCTTGCGATCTTTGAGTTTCAATCTTGCCATCTTTGAGTTTTAATCTTGCGATCTTTGAGTTTCAATCTTGCTATCTTTGAGTTTCAATATTGCGATCTTTGAATTTCAATCTTGCGATCTTTGAGTTTCAATCTTGCGATCTTTGAGTTTCAATCATGCGATTTTTGAGTTTCAATCTTGCTTTCTTTGAGTTTCAATTTCCCTATCTTTGAGTTTTAAAATTGCCATCTTTGAGTTTCAATCTCGCCATCTTTGAGTTTCAATCTTGCTATCTTTGAGTTTCAGTCTTGCCATCTATGAGTTTAAATCTTGCGATCTTTGATTTGTAATCTTACCATCTTTGAGTTTCAATCTTGCGATCTTTGAGTTTCAAACTTGCGATCTTTGAGTTTCAATCTTGCCATCTATGAGTTTAAATCTCTCGATCTTTGAGTTTCAGTCTTGCGATCTTTGAGTTTCAATCTTGCGATCTTTGAGTTTTAATCTTGCGATCTTTGAGTATTAATCTTGCGATCTTTGAGTTTCAAACTTGCGATCTTTGAGTTTCAATCTTGCCATCTATGAGTTTAAATCTCTCGATCTTTGATTTGTAATCTTGCCATCTTTGAGTTTCAATCTTGCGATCTTTGAGTTTCAAACTTGCGATCTTTGAGTTTCAATCTTGCCATCTATGAGTTTAAATCTCTCGATCTTTGAGTTTCAGTCTTGAGATCTTTGAGTTTCCATCTTGCGATCTTTGAGTTTTAATCTTGCGATCTTTGAGTATTAATCTTACGATCTTTGAGTTTCAATCTTGCCATCTTTGAGTTTCAATCTTGCGATTTTTAAGTTTCAATATTGCTATCTTTGAGTTTAATTCTTGCGATCTTTGAGTTACAATCTTGCGATCTTTGAGTTTCAATCTTGCGATCTTTGAATTTCAATCATGCGATCTTTGAGTTTCAATCTTGCGATCTTTGAGTTATAATCTTGCGATCTTTGAGTTTTATTCTTGCGATCTTTGAGTTTCAATCTTGCCATCTTTAAGTTTCAATCTTGAGATCTTTGAGTTTCAATCTTGCTATCTTATCTTTGAGTTTAATTCTTGCGATCTTTGAGTTACAATCTTGCGATCTTTGAGTTTCAATCTTGCGATCTTTGAGTTTAAATCATGCAAACTTTGAGTTTCAATCTTGCGATCTTTGAGTTTCAATCTTGCGATCTTTGAGTATCAATCTTGCGATCTTTGAATTTCAATCTTGTGATCTTTGAGTTTCAATCTTGCGATCTGTGAGTTTTAAGCTTGCGATCTTTGAGTTTCAATCTTGCCATCTATGAGTTTAAATCTTTTGATCTTTGAGTTTTCATCTTGCTATCTTTGAGTTTCAATCTTGCGATCTTTGAGTTTCAGTCTTGCGATCTTTGAGTTTCAATCTTGCGATCTTTGACTTTTAATCTTGCGATCATTAAGTTTCAAACTTGCCATCTTTGAATTTCAATCTTGCGATCTTTGAGTTTCAGTCCTGCGATCTTTGAGTTTCAATCTTGCGATCTTTGCGTTTTACTCTTGCGATCTATGAGTTTAAATCTTACGATCTTTGAGTTTTTATGTTGTGATCTTTGAGTTTCAATCTTGCCATCCTTGAGTTTCAATCTTTCGATCTATGAGTTTCAATCTTGCGATCTTTGAATTTCAATCTTGCGATCTTTGAGTTTCAAATTGGGATCTTTGACTTTAAATCTTGCCATCTTTGAGTTTCAATCTTGCAATCTTTGAGTTTCAATATTGCAATCTTTAAGTTTCAATCTTGTGATCTTTGAGTTTCAATCTTGCGATATTTGAGTTTCAATCTTGCGATCTTTGAGTTTCATTCTTGCGATCTTCGAGTTTCAATCTTGCGATCTTTGAGTTTCAATCATGCAATCTTTGAGTTTTAATCTTGCGATCTTTGAGTTTTAATCTTGCGATCTTTGAGTTTCAATCTTGCCATCTTTGAGTTTCAATCTTGCGATCTTTGAGTTTCAATCTTGCTAACTTTGAGTTTTAATCTTGCGATCTTTGAATTTCAATCTTGCGATCTTTGAGTTTTAATCTTGCGATCTTTGAGTTTCAATCTTGCGAACTTTGAGTATCAATCTTTTGATCTTTGAATTTCAATCTTGCGATCTTTTAGTTTCAATCTTGCGATCTTTAAGTTTCTATCTTGCGATCTTTGAGTATCATTCTTGCTATCTATGAGTTTAAATCTTGCGATCTTTGAGTTGTAATCTTGCCATCTTTGAGTTTCAATCTTGCGATCTTTGAGTTTCAAACTTGCTATCTTTGAGTTTCAATCTTGCGATCTTTGAGTTTCAATCTTGCGATCTTTGAGTTTCAATCTTGCGATTTATGAGTTTTAATCTGGCGATCTTTGAGTTTTAATCTTGCGATCTTTGAGTTTCAATCATGCCATCTTTGAGTTTTAATCTTGCGATCTTTGAGTTTCAATCTTGCTATCTTTGAGTTTCAATATTGCGATCTTTGAATTTTAATCTTGCGATCTTTGAGTTTCAATCTTGCGATCTTTGAGTTTCAATCATGCGATTTTTGAGTTTCAATCTTGCTTTCTTTGAGTTTCAATTTCCCTATCTTTGAGTTTTAAAATTGCCATCTTTGAGTTTCAATCTTGCCATCTTTGAGTTTCAATCTTGCTATCTTTGAGTTTCAGTCTTGCCATCTATGAGTTTAAATCTTGCGATCTTTGAGTTGTAATTTTGCCATCTTTGAGTTTCAATCTTGCGATCTTTGAGTTTCAAACTTGCGATCTTTGAGTTTTAATCTTGCGATCTTTGAGTATTAATCTTGCGATCTTTGAGTTTCAAACTTGCGATCTTTGAGTTTCAATCTTGCCATCTATGAGTTTAAATCTCTCGATCTTTGAGTATTAATCTTGCCATCTTTGAGTTTCAATCTTGCGATCTTTGAGTTTCCATCTTGCGATCTTTGAGTTTTAATCTTACGATCTTTGAGTTTTAATCTTACGATCTTTGAGTTTCAATCTTGCCATCTTTGAGTTTCAATCTTGCGATTTTTAAGTTTCAATATTGCTATCTTTGAGTTTAATTCTTGCGATCTTTGAGTTACAATCTTGCGATCTTTGAGTTTCAATCTTGCGATCTTTGAATTTCAATCATGCGATCTTTGAGTTTCAATCTTGCGATCTTTGAGTTATAATCTTGCGATCTTTGAGTTTTAATCTTGCGATCTTTGAGTTTCAATCTTGCCATCTTTAAGTTTCAATCTTGAGATCTTTGAGTTTCAATCTTGCTATCTTTGAGTTTAATTCTTGCGATCTTTGAGTTACAATCTTGCGATCTTTGAGTTTCAATCTTGCGATCTTTGAGTTTAAATCATGCAAACTTTGAGTTTCAATCTTGCGATCTTTGAGTTTCAATCTTGCGATCTTTGAGTATCAATCTTGCGATCTTTGAATTTCAATCTTGTGATCTTTGAGTTTCAATCTTGCGATCTGTGAGTTTTAAGCTTGCGATCTTTGAGTTTCAATCTTGCCATCTATGAGTTTAAATCTTTTGATCTTTGAGTTTTCATCTTGCTATCTTTGAGTTTCAATCTTGCGATCTTTGAGTTTTAGTCTTGCGATCTTTGAGTTTCAATCTTGCGATCTTTGACTTTTAATCTTGCGATCATTAAGTTTCAAACTTGCCATCTTTGAATTTCAATCTTGCGATCTTTGAGTTTCAGTCCTGCGATCTTTGAGTTTCAATCTTGCGATCTTTGCGTTTTACTCTTGCGATCTATGAGTTTAAATCTTACGATCTTTGAGTTTTTATGTTGTGATCTTTGAGTTTCAATCTTGCCATCCTTGAGTTTCAATCTTTCGATCTATGAGTTTCAATCTTGCGATCTTTGAATTTCAATCTTGCGATCTTTGAGTTTCAAAATTGGGATCTTTGACTTTAAATCTTGCCATCTTTGAGTTTCAATCTTGCAATCTTTGAGTTTTAATATTGCAATCTTTAAGTTTCAATCTTGCGATCTTTGAGTTTCAATCTTGCGATCTTTGAGTTTCAATCTTGCGATCTTTGAGTTTCAATCTTGCGATCTTTGAGTTTTAAACTTGCGATCTTTGAGTTTCAATCATGCAACTTTGAGTTTTAATCTTGCGATCTTTGAGTTTTAATCTTGCGATCTTTGAGTTTCAATCTTGCCATCTTTGAGTTTCAATCTTGCGATCTTTGAGTTTCAATCTTGCTAACTTTGAGTTTTAATCTTGCGATCTTTGAATTTCAATCTTGCGATCTTTGAGTTTTAATCTTGCGATCTTTGAGTTTCAATCTTGCAAACTTTGAGTTTCAATCTTTTGATCTTTGAATTTCAATCTTGCGATCTTTGAGTTTCAATCTTGCGATCTTTAAGTTTCTATCTTGCGATCTTTGAGTATCATTCTTGCTATCTATGAGTTTAAATCTTGCGATCTTTGAGTTGTAATCTTGCCATCTTTGAGTTTCAATCTTGCGATCTTTGAGTTTCAAACTTGCCATCTTTGAGTTTTAATCTTGCGATCTTTGAGTTTCAATCTTGCGATCTTTGAGTTTCAATCTTGCGATTTATGAGTTTTAATCTGGCGATCTTTGCGTTTTAATCTTGCGATCTTTGAGTTTTAATCATGCCATCTTTGAGTTTTAATCTTGCGATCTTTGAGTTTCAATCTTGCTATCTTTGAGTTTCAATATTGCGATCTTTGAATTTCAATCTTGCGATCTTTGAGTTTCAATCTTGCGATCTTTGAGTTTCAATCATGCGATTTTTGAGTTTCAATCTTGCTTTCTTTGAGTTTCAATTTCCCTATCTTTGAGTTTTAAAATTGCCATCTTTGAGTTTCAATCTTGCCATCTTTGAGTTTCAATCTTGCTATCTTTGAGTTTCAGTCTTGCCATCTATGAGTTTAAATCTTGCGATCTTTGAGTTGTAATTTTGCCATCTTTGAGTTTCAATCTTGCGATCTTTGAGTTTCAAACTTGCGATCTTTGAGTTTCAATCTTGCCATCTATGAGTTTAAATCTTTTGATCTTTGAGTTTCAGTCTTGCGATCTTTGAGTTTCAATCTTGCGATCTTTGAGTTTTAATCTTGTGATCTTTGAGTTTCAATCTTGCGATCTGTGAGTTTTAAGCTTGCGATCTTTGAGTTTCAATCTTGCCATCTATGAGTTTAAATCTTTTGATCTTTGAGTTTTCATCTTGCTATCTTTGAGTTTCAATCTTGCGATCTTTGAGTTTCAGTCTTGCGATCTTTGAGTTTCAATCTTGCGATCTTTGAGTTTTAATCTTGCGATCATTAAGTTTCAAACCTGCCATCTTTGAGTTTCAATCTTGCGATCTTTGAGTTTCAGTCCTGCGATCTTTGAGTTTCAATCTTGCGATCTTTGCGTTTTACTCTTGCGATCTATGAGTTTAAATCTTACGATCTTTGAGTTTTTATGTTGTGATCTTTGAGTTTCAATCTTGCCATCCTTGAGTTTCAATCTTTCGATCTATGAGTTTCAATCTTGCGATCTTTGAATTTCAATCTTGCGATCTTTGAGTTTCAAAATTGGGATCTTTGACTTTAAATCTTGCCATCTTTGAGTTTCAATCTTGCAATCTTTGAGTTTAAATATTGCAATCTTTAAGTTTTAATCTTGTGATCTTTGAGTTTCAATCTTGCGATCTTTGAGTTTCAATCTTGCGATCTTTGAGTTTCATTCTTGCGATCTTCGAGTTTCAATCTTGCGATCTTTGAGTTTCAATCTTGCAATCTTTGAGTTTTAATCTTGCGATCTTTGAGTTTTAATCTTGCGATCTTTGAGTTTCAATCTTGCCATCTTTGAGTTTCAATCTTGCGATCTTTGAGTTTCAATCTTGCTAACTTTGAGTTTTAATCTTGCGATCTTTGAATTTCAATCTTGCGATCTTTGAGTTTTAATCTTGCGATCTTTGAGTTTCAATCTTGCGAACTTTGAGTTTCAATCTTTTGATCTTTAAATTTCAATCTTGCGATCTTTGAGTTTCAATCTTGCGATCTTTAAGTGTCTATCTTGCGATCTTTGAGTATCATTCTTGCTATCTATGAGTTTAAATCTTGCGATCTTTGAGTTGTAATCCTGCCATCTTTGAGTTTCAATCTTGCGATCTTTGAGTTTCAAACTTGCTATCTTTGAGTTTCAATCTTGCGATCTTTGAGTTTCAATCTTGCGATCTTTGAGTTTCAATCTTGCGATTTATGAGTTTTAATCTGGCGATCTTTGAGTTTTAATCTTGCGATCTTTGAGTTTCAATCATGCCATCTTTGAGTTTTAATCTTGCGATCTTTGAGTTTCAATCTTGCTATCTTTGAGTTTCAATATTGCGATCTTTGAGTTTCAATCTTGCGATCTTTGAGTTTCAATCATGCGATTTTTGAGTTTCAATCTTGCTTTCTTTGAGTTTCAATTTCCCTATCTTTGAGTTTTAAAATTGCCATCTTTGAGTTTCAATCTTGCCATCTTTGAGTTTCAATCTTGCTATCTTTGAGTTTCAGTCTTGCCATCTATGAGTTTAAATCTTGCGATCTTTGAGTTGTAATTTTGCCATCTTTGAGTTTCAATCTTGCGATCTTTGAGTTTCAATCTTGCCATCTATGAGTTTAAATCTCTCGATCTTTGAGTATTAATCTTGCCATCTTTGAGTTTCAATCTTGCGATCTTTGAGTTTCCATCTTGCGATCTTTGAGTTTTAATCTTACGATCTTTGAGTTTTAATCTTACGATCTTTGAGTTTCAATCTTGCCATCTTTGAGTTTCAATCTTGCGATTTTTAAGTTTCAATATTGCTATCTTTGAGTTTAATTCTTGCGATCTTTGAGTTACAATCTTGCGATCTTTGAGTTTCAATCTTGCGATCTTTGAATTTCAATCATGCGATCTTTGAGTTTCAATCTTGCGATCTTTGAGTTATAATCTTGCGATCTTTGAGTTTTATTCTTGCGATCTTTGAGTTTCAATCTTGCCATCTTTAAGTTTCAATCTTGAGATCTTTGAGTTTCAATCTTGCTATCTTTGAGTTTAATTCTTGCGATCTTTGAGTTACAATCTTGCGATCTTTGAGTTTCAATCTTGCGATCTTGAGTTTAAATCATGCAAACTTTGAGTTTCAATCTTGCGATCTTTGAGTTTCAATCTTGCGATCTTTGAGTATCAATCTTGCGATCTTTGAATTTCAATCTTGTGATCTTTGAGTTTCAATCTTGCGATCTGTGAGTTTTAAGCTTGCGATCTTTGAGTTTTAATCTTGCCATCTATGAGTTTAAATCTTTTGATCTTTGAGTTTTCATCTTGCTATCTTTGAGTTTCAATCTTGCGATCTTTGAGTTTCAGTCTTGCGATCTTTGAGTTTCAATCTTGCGATCTTTGACTTTTAATCTTGCGATCATTAAGTTTCAAACTTGCCATCTTTGAATTTCAATCTTGCGATCTTTGAGTTTCAGTCCTGCGATCTTTGAGTTTTAATCTTGCGATCTTTGCGTTTTACTCTTGCGATCTATGAGTTTAAATCTTACGATCTTTGAGTTTTTATGTTGTGATCTTTGAGTTTCAATCTTGCCATCCTTGAGTTTCAATCTTTCGATCTATGAGTTTCAATCTTGCGATCTTTGAATTTCAATCTTGCGATCTTTGAGTTTCAAAATTGGGATCTTTGACTTTAAATCTTGCCATCTTTGAGTTTCAATCTTGCAATCTTTGAGTTTCAATATTGCAATCTTTAAGTTTCAATCTTGTGATCTTTGAGTTTCAATCTTGCGATCTTTGAGTTTCAATCTTGCGATCTTTGAGTTTCATTCTTGCGATCTTCGAGTTTCAATCTTGCGATCTTTGAGTTTCAATCATGCAACCTTTGAGTTTTAATCTTGCGATCTTTGAGTTTTAATCTTGCGATCTTTGAGTTTCAATCTTGCCATCTTTGAGTTTCAATCTTGCGATCTTTGAGTTTCAATCTTGCTAACTTTGAGTTTTAATCTTGCGATCTTTGAATTTCAATCTTGCGATCTTTGAGTTTTAATCTTGCGATCTTTGAGTTTCAATCTTGCGAACTTTGAGTTTCAATCTTTTGATCTTTGAATTTCAATCTTGCGATCTTTGAGTTTCAATCTTGCGATCTTTAAGTTTCTATCTTGCGATCTTTGAGTATCATTCTTGCTATCTATGAGTTTAAATCTTGCGATCTTTGAGTTTAAATCTTGCGATCTTTGAGTTTCAAACTTGCTATCTTTGAGTTTCAATCTTGCGATCTTTGAGTTTCAATCTTGCGATCTTTGAGTTTCAATCTTGCGATTTATGAGTTTTAATCTGGCGATCTTTGAGTTTTAATCTTGCGATCTTTGAGTTTCAATCATGCCATCTTTGAGTTTTAATCTTGCGATCTTTGAGTTTCAATCTTGCTATCTTTGAGTTTCAATATTGCGATCTTTGAATTTCAATCTTGCGATCTTTGAGTTTCAATCTTGCCATCTTTGAGTTTCAATCTTGCCATCTTTGAGTTTCATTCTTGCTATCTTTGAGTTTCAGTCTTGCCATCTATGAGTTTAAATCTTGCGATCTTTGAGTTGTAATTTTGCCATCTTTGAGTTTCAATCTTGCGATCTTTGAGTTTCAAACTTGCGATCTTTGAGTTTCAATCTTGCCATCTATGAGTTTAAATCTTTTGATCTTTGAGTTTCAGTCTTGCGATCTTTGAGTTTCAATCTTGCGATCTTTGAGTTTTAATCTTGTGATCTTTGAGTTTCAATCTTGCGATCTGTGAGTTTTAAGCTTGCGATCTTTGAGTTTCAATCTTGCCATCTATGAGTTTAAATCTTTTGATCTTTGAGTTTTCATCTTGCTATCTTTGAGTTTCAATCTTGCGATCTTTGAGTTTCAGTCTTGCGATCTTTGAGTTTCAATCTTGCGATCTTTAGTTTTAATCTTGCGATCATTAAGTTTCAAACCTGCCATCTTTGAGTTTCAATCTTGCGATCTTTGAGTTTCAAGTCTGCGATCTTTGAGTTTCTACTCTTGCGACTTGATTTCAAATTTTTGTCTTTTGGTTTCAAATTTTATCTTTAGTTTTAAATCTTTGATTTTTTGTTTCATCTTGCGATTTTTTGATTTCAACTTGCGATCTTTGAGTTTTAAATTTGCATCTTTGAGTTTAAAACTTGGGTCTTTGATTTAAAATTTCCATCTTTGAGTTTTAATCTTGCCATCTTGAGTTTAAATCTTGATCTTTGAGTTTTAAAATTTTCATTTTGAGTTTTCAATTTGCGATCTTTTAGTTTCCCATTTGCGATCTTTGGTTTAAACTTGCGATCTTTTATTTAATCTTCGATCTTTGAGTTTCAATTTGCCAAAAATTAGTTCAATCTTTCGATTTTAAATTTCAAAATTTCATCTTTTAGTTTAATTTTTGCGATCTTTTGAGTTCAAATCTTGCACTTTGAGTTTTTTTTTGCGATCTTTGATTTTAATCTGCGGGCTTTTTGGTTTAATCTGCGATCTTTGATTTAATCTTTGGGCTTTGAGTTTAACACAGTTTTTTAAACTACACTAGGATTCAATTCAACCCGAAAAATGGGGTTTTAAAAACATTTACTAATAACTCATTTTGGCTTGGAATAGAATTTGCAAGAAAAATCGATCCTGAAACACTGTTGTTTTTGAATCTTTCCTGAAGCACTGTTGTTAA
This sequence comes from Stictocephala bisonia, assembly GCA_035578905.1. Classification (NCBI taxonomy): domain Eukaryota; kingdom Metazoa; phylum Arthropoda; class Insecta; order Hemiptera; family Membracidae; genus Stictocephala; species Stictocephala bisonia. Next base: position 40,178 of record JAQJVL010002508.1, read on the forward strand.
AATCATCCCCTTTTAGTTTAAAACTTTTGGGTCTTTGAGTTTAATTTGCATCTTTGAGTTCAATCTTGCGATCTTTGAATTTCAATCTTGGATCTTTGAGTTTTTAATCTTGCGATTTGAGTTTTAACTTTCGATCTTTTAGTTTTTAAATTTGCCCCCTTGATTTTAAAAATTTTGATCTTGAGTTTTATCTGCACTTTTTAGTTTCAATCTTGCGATCTTTTAGTTTCATCTTCGATCTTTTAGTTTCAAACTTGCGATTTTGAGTTTTAAACTTATCTTAAATTTCCCCAAACTTGCCATCTTTTGGTTCAAAACTTGATCTTTGATTTCATCCCCGCGATCTTTTAGTTTCAAATTTTTGGGTTTTTTTCATTTTACCTTGCATCTTGAGTTTTAAATTTAGTTTCTTTGATTTTTTAAATTTTTGGGTCTTTGAGTTTCAAAATTTTTCCCTTTATTTCAATCTTTTGATCTTTTTAGTTCCATCTTGGATCTTTGAATTTCAAATTTTCGATTTTGATTTCAAAATTTGGGATTTTTGGGTTTAAATCTTGCCCATCTTGAGTTTTAAATTTCAAACTTTGAGTTTCAATTTGCAAACTTTAGTTTTAATCTTGGGTCTTTGAGTTTTTTCTTGCATCTTTGAGTTTCAATCTTGCGATCTTTTTAGTTTCATTCTTGCATCTTGAGTTTAAAACTTGCAATTTTGAGTTTAATCTTGCCATCTTTTAGCAACTTGCATCTTTTGAGTTTCAAAATTGCATTTTGAGTTTCAATTTGCGATCTTTGGTTTTTAATTTTTGATCTTTGGTTTCAAACTTGCGTTTAAGTTTTTAAACTGGGGATCTTGAGTTTTAATCTTGCGTCTTTGGTTTCAATCTGATCTTTTAGTTTAATCTTGCGATCTTTGAGTTTCAATCTTGCATCTTTAGTTTTAATTTGCGATCTTTGAAATTTAATCTTGCGATCTTTGAGTTTTTAAATTTTCGATCTTTGAGTTTCAATCTGCATTTTTGATTTCAATCTTCTTTTTTGAGTTTCAATTTCCCCACTTGAGTTTTTTATAATTCCATCTTTGAGTTTCAATCTTTCATCTTTGAGTTTCACTTGATCTTTGATTTCATCTTGCATCTTTGAGTTTTTAAACTTGCGATCCTTTGAGTTTAATTTTGATTTTAGTTTCAATCTTTCGATCTTTGAGTTTCAAACTTGGATCTTTTTTTTTAATCTTGCCTCTTGAGTTTAAATCTTTTGATCTTTTATTTATCTTGCCAAACTTTGAGTTTCAATCTTCGATCTTTGATTTTAAAAATTGGTCTTTGAGTTTAAACTTTCGCATTGTTGAGTTTCAATTTTGCGATCTTTGAGGTTTTCATTCATGCGATCTTTGAGTTTCAATTTGCTATCTTTGAATTTCAATCGTGCGATTTTGAGTTTATATTTGCGATCTTGAGTTTCCAATCTTTCGATCCTAGAGTAATTTCAATCTTGCGATCTTTGAGTTTTAATCTTGCGATTTTTGAGTATTCAATCTTGCGATCTTTGAGTTTCACTCTTGTATCTTTTAGTTTCATCTTGCCCGATCTTGAGTTTCAATCTTGCGCTCCTTTGAGTTTTTAAACTTCTTGCGATCTTGGAGTATAATCTTGCGATCTTCTGATAATTACAATCTTGCGGATCTTTGAGTTGATAGTTTCCAAACTTGTAATATTTGAGTTTCAATTTCTGCGATCTTTGAGTTTCAATCATGCGTTCTTTGAGTTACATCTTGCGTTCTTTGTGTTTCAAACTTGCGATCTTTGAGTTTCAATCATGCGATCTTTGAGTTTCAATCTTGCTATCTTTGAGTTTCAATCTTGCGATCTTTGAGTTTCAATCTTGCGATCTTTGAATTTCAATCTTACGATCTTTGAATTTCAATCTTGCGATTTTTTAGTTTAAATCTTGCAATATTTGAGTTTCAATCTTGCGATCTTTGAGTTTAATTCTTGCGATCTTTGAGTTTCAATCTTGCGATCTTTGAAATTCGATCTTGCGATCTTTGAGTTTCAATCTTGCGATCTTTAAGTTTCAATCTTGCCATCTTTGAGTTTCAATCTTGCGATCTTTGAGTTTTAATCTTGCGATCTTTGAGTATCAATCTTGCGATCTTTGAGTTTCAATCTTGTGATCTTTGAATTTCAATCTTGCGATCTTTGAGTTTCAATCATGCGATCTTTGAGTTTTAATCTTGCTATCTTTGAGTTTCAATCTTGCGATCTTTGAGTTTCAATCTTGCTATCTTTGAGTTTATATCTTGTGACCTTTGAATTTCAATCTTGCGATTGTTGAGTTTCAATCTTGCGATCTTTGAGTTTCAATCCTGCGATCTTTGAGTTTCAATCTTGCTATCTTTGAGTTTTAAGCTTGCGATCTTTGAAATTCAATCTTGCGATCTTTGGGTTTCAATCATGCGATCTTTGAGTTTCAATCTTGCCATCTTTGAGTTTCAATTTTGCGATCTTTGAGTTTCAATCTTGCGATCTTTGAATTTTAATCTTGCGATCTTTGAGTTTCAATCTTGCGATCTTTGGGTTTAAATCTTGCCATCTTTGAGTTAAAATCTTGCGATCTTTGAGTATCAATCTTGCGATCTTTGAGTTTCAATCTTGCAATCTTTGAGTTTTAATCTTGCGATCTTTGAGTTTCAGTCTTGCCATCTTTGAGTTTCAATCTTGCGATCTTTGAGTTTTAATCTTGCGATCTTTGAGTATCAATCTTGCGATCTTTGAGTTTCAATCTTGCTATCTTTGAGTTTCAATCTTGTGATCTTTGAATGTCAATCTTGCGAGTGTTGAGTTTCAATCATGCGATCTTTAAGTTTCAATCTTGCTATCTTTGAGTTTCAATCTTGCTATCTTTGAGTTTCAATCTTGTGATCTTTGAATTTCAATCTTGCGAGTTTTTAGTTTAAATCTTGCAATATTTGAGTTTCAATCTTGCGATCTTTGAGTTTAATTCTTGCGATCTTTGAGTTTCAATCTTGCGATCTTTGAAATTCGATCTTGCGATCTTTGAGTTTCAATCTTGCGATCTTTAAGTTTCAATCTTGCCATCTTTGAGTTTCAATCTTGCGATCTTTGAGTTTTAATCTTGCGATCTTTGAGTATCAATCTTGCGATCTTTGAGTTTCAATCTTGTGATCTTTGAATTTCAATCTTGCGATTGTTGAGTTTCAATCTTGCGATCTTTGAGTTTCAATCATGCGATCTTTGAGTTTCAATCTTGCTATCTTTGAGTTTCAATCTTGCGATCTTTGAGTTTCAATCTTGCTATCTTTGAGTTTATATCTTGTGACCTTTGAATTTCAATCTTGCGATTGTTGAGTTTCAATCTTGCGATCTTTGAGTTTCAATCCTGCGATCTTTGAGTTTCAATCTTGCTATCTTTGAATTTCAATCTTGCGATCTTTGAGTTTATATCTTGCGATCTTTGAGTTTCAATCTTGCGATCTTTGAGTTTCAATCTTGCGATCTTTGAGTTTTAATCTTGCGATCTTTGAGTATCAATCTTGCGATCTTTGAGTTTCAATCTTGCTATCTTTGAGTTTCAATCTTGTGATCTTTGAATGTCAATCTTGCGAGTGTTGAGTTTCAATCATGCGATCTTTGAGTTTCAATCTTGCTATCTTTGAGTTTCAATCTTGCTATCTTTGAGTTTCAATCTTGTGATCTTTGAATTTCAATCTTGCGATTGTTAAGTTTTAATCTTGCGATCTTTGAGTTTCAATCATGCGATCTTTGAGTTTCAATTTTGCCATCTTTGAGTTTCAATTTTGCGATCTTTGAGTTTCAATCTTGCGATCTTTGAATTTTAATCTTGCGATCTTTGAGTTTCAATCTTGCGATCTTTAAGTTTAAATCTTGACATCTTTGAGTTAAAATCTTGCGATCTTTGAGTTTCAATCTTGCTATCTTTGAGTTTATATCTTGTGACCTTTGAATTTCAATCTTGCGATTGTTGAGTTTCAATTTTGCGATCTTTGAGTTTCAATCCTGCGATCTTTGAGTTTCAATCTTGCTATCTTTGAATTTCAATCTTGCGATTTTGAGTTTATATCTTGCGATCTTTGAGTTTCAATCTTGCGATCATTGAGTTTCAATCTTGCGATCCTTGAGTTTCAATCTTGCGATCTTTGAGTTTTAATCTTGCGATCTTTGAGTATCAATCTTGCGATCTTTGAGTTTCAATCTTGCTATCTTTGAGTTTCAATCTTGCGATCTTTGAGTTTCAATCTTGCAATTTTTGAGTTTAAATCTTGCGATCTTTGAGTATCAATCTTGCGATCTTTGAGTTACAATCTTGCGATCTTTGAGTTTCAAACTTGTAATATTTGAGTTTCATTTCTGCGATCTTTGAGTTTCAATCATGCGATCTTTGAGTTACAATCTTGCGATCTTTGAGTTTCAAACTTGTAATCTTTGAGTTTCATTCATGCGATCTTTGAGTTTCTATCTTGCGATCTTTGAGTTTCAATCTTGCTATCTTTGATTTTCAACCTTGCGATCTTTGAATTTCAATCTTGCGATCTTTGAGTTTCAAACTTGTGATCCTTGAATTTCAATCTTGCCATCTTTGAGTTTCAATCTTGCGATCTTTGAGTTTTAATCTTGCGATCTTTGAGTATCAATCTTGCGATATTTGAGTTTCAATCTTGCTATGTTTGAGTTTCAATCTTGTGATCTTTGAATTTCAATCTTGCGATTGTTGAGTTTCAATCTTGCTATCTTTGAGTTTCAATCATGCGATCTTTGAGTTTCAATCTTGTTATCTTTGAGTTTCAATCTTGCGATCTTTGAGTTTCAATCTTGCAATCTTTGAGTTTCAATCTTGCGATCTTTGAGTTTTAATCTTGAGATATTTTAATTTCAATCATGCGAACTTTGTGTATCAATCTTGCGATCTTTGAGTTTCAGTCTTTTAATTTTCGAGTTTCAATCTTGCCATCTTTGAGTATCAATTTTGCGATCTTTGAGTTTCAATCTTGCGATCTTTGAATTTCAATCTTGCGATCTTTGAGTTTTAATCTTGCAATCTTTTAGTTTCAATCTTGCGATCTTTGAGTTTAATTCTTGCGATCTTTGAGTTTCAATCTTGCTATCTTTGAGTTTCAATTTTGCGATCTTTGAGTTTCAGTCTTGCGATCTTTGAATTTTAATCTTGCGATCTTTGAGTTTCAATCTTGCGATCTTTAAATTTTAATCTTGCGATCTTTGAGTTTCAATCTTGCTATCTTTGAGTTTTAATCTTGCCATCTTTGAGTAAAAATCTTGCGATCTTTGAGTTTAAATCTTGCGATCTTTGAGTTTTAAGCTTGCGATCTTTGAGTCTCAATCTTGCGATCTTTGAGTTTCAATCTTGCGATCTTTGAGTTTCAATCTTGCGATCTTTGAGTTTCAATCTTGCGATCTTTGAGTTTTAATCTTGCGATCTTTGAGTTTCAATTTTGCGATCTTTGAGTTTCAATCTTGCGATCTTTGAGTTTCAATCTTGAGATATTTGAGTTTCAATCATGCGATCTTTGTGTATCAATCTTGCGATCTTTGAGTTTCAGTCTTGCGATCTTTGAGTTTCAATCTTGCGATCTTTGAGTTTCAATTTTGCCATCTTTGAGTTTCAATCTTGCGATCTTTGAGTTTCAATCTTGCCATCTTTGAGTTTCAATCTTGCGATCTTTGAGTTTCATTCTTGCGATCTTTGAGTTTCAATCTTGCGATCTTTGAGTTTCAATCTTGCTATCTTTGAGTTTCAATCTTGCGATCTTTGAATTTCAATCTTGCGATCTTTGAGTTTCAATCTTGCGATCTTTGAGTTTCAATCTTGCGATCTTTGAGTTTCAATCTTGCGATCTTTGAGTTTCAATCTTGCGATCTTTGAGTTTCAATCTTGCGATCTTTGAGTTTCAATCTTGCTATCTTTGAGTTTCAATCTTGTGATCTTTGAATTTCAATCTTGCGATCTTTGAGTTTCAATCTTGCGATCTTTGAGTTTCAATCTTGATATCTTTGAGTTTCATTCTTGCGATCTTTGAGTTTCAATCTTGCGATTTTTGAGTTTCAATCTTGCTATCTTTGAGTTTCAATCATGCGATCTTTGAGTTTCAATCTTGCTATCTTTGAGTTTCAATCTTGCGATCTTTGAGTTTCAATCTTGCTATCTTTGAGTTTCAATCTTGCGATCTTTGAGTTTCAATCTTGCGATCTTTGAGTTTTAATCTTGCGATCTTTGAGTATCAATCTTGCGATCGTTGAGTTTCAATCTTGCTATCTTTGAGTTTCAATCTTGTGATCTTTGAATTTCAATCTTGCGATTGTTGAGTTTCAATCTTGCGATCTTTGAGTTTCAATCTTGCGATCTTTGAGTTTCAATCTTGCTATCTTTGAGTTTCAATCTTGCGATCTTTGAGTTTCAATCTTGCGATCTTTGAATTTCAATCTTGCGATCTTTGAGTTTCAATCTTGCGATCTTTGAGTTTCAATCTTGCGATCTTTGAGTTTCAATCTTGCGATCTTTGAGTTTCAATCTTGCGATCTTTGAGTTTCAATCTTGCGATCTTTGAGTTTCAATCTTGCGATCTTTGAATTTCAATCTTGCGATCTTTGAGTTTAAATCTTGCGATCTTTGAGTTTCAATCTTGCGATCTTTGAGTTTCAGTCTTGCGATCTTTGAGTTTCAATCTTGCGATCTTTGAGTTTTAATCTTGCGATCTTTGAGTTTCAATCTTGCGATCTTTGAGTTTCAATCTTGCTATCTTTGAGTTTCAATCTTGCGATCTTTGAGTTTCAATCTTGCGATCTTTGAGTTTCAATCTTGCGATCTTTGAGTTTCAATCTTGCTATCTTTGAGTTTCAATCTTGCGATCTTTGAGTATCAATCTTGCGATCTTTGAGTTTCAATCTTGCTATCTTTGAGTTTCAATCTTGTGATCTTTGAATGTCAATCTTGCGAGTGTTGAGTTTCAATCATGCGATCTTTAAGTTTCAATCTTGCTATCTTTGAGTTTCAATCTTGCTATCTTTGAGTTTCAATCTTGTGATCTTTGAATTTCAATCTTGCGAGTTTTTAGTTTAAATCTTGCAATATTTGAGTTTCAATCTTGCGATCTTTGAGTTTAATTCTTGCGATCTTTGAGTTTCAATCTTGCGATCTTTGAAATTCGATCTTGCGATCTTTGAGTTTCAATCTTGCGATCTTTAAGTTTCAATCTTGCCATCTTTGAGTTTCAATCTTGCGATCTTTGAGTTTTAATCTTGCGATCTTTGAGTATCAATCTTGCGATCTTTGAGTTTCAATCTTGTGATCTTTGAATTTCAATCTTGCGATTGTTGAGTTTCAATCTTGCGATCTTTGAGTTTCAATCATGCGATCTTTGAGTTTCAATCTTGCTATCTTTGAGTTTCAATCTTGCGATCTTTGAGTTTCAATCTTGCTATCTTTGAGTTTAAATCTTGCGATCCTTTGAGTTTCAATCTTGCGATTGTTGAGTTTCAATCTTGCGATCTTTGAGTTTCAATCTTGCGATCTTTGAGTTTCAATCTTGCTATCTTTGAATTTCAATCTTGCGATCTTTGAGTTTCAATCTTGCGATCTTTGAGTTTCAATCTTGCGATCTTTGAGTTTCAATCTTGCGATCTTTGAGTTTTAATCTTGCGATCTTTGAGTATCAATCTTGCGATCTTTGAGTTTCAATCTTGCTATCTTTGAGTTTCAATCTTGCGATCTTTGAGTTTCAATCTTGCGATCTTTGAGTTTCAATCTTGCGATCTTTGAGTTTCAATCTTGCTATCTTTGAGTTTCAATCTTGCTATCTTTGAGTTTCAATCTTGTGATCTTTGAATTTCAATCTTGCGATTGTTAAGTTTTAATCTTGCGATCTTTGAGTTTCAATCATGCGATCTTTGAGTTTCAATTTTGCCATCTTTGAGTTTCAATTTTGCGATCTTTGAGTTTCAATCTTGCGATCTTTGAATTTTAATCTTGCGATCTTTGAGTTTCAATCTTGCGATCTTTAAGTTTAAATCTTGACATCTTTGAGTTAAAATCTTGCGATCTTTGAGTTTCAATCTTGCTATCTTTGAGTTTATATCTTGTGACCTTTGAATTTCAATCTTGCGATTGTTGAGTTTCAATTTTGCGATCTTTGAGTTTCAATCCTGCGATCTTTGAGTTTCAATCTTGCTATCTTTGAATTTCAATCTTGCGATTTTGAGTTTATATCTTGCGATCTTTGAGTTTCAATCTTGCGATCCTTGAGTTTCAATCTTGCGATCTTTGAGTTTTAATCTTGCGATCTTTGAGTATCAATCTTGCGATCTTTGAGTTTCAATCTTGCTATCTTTGAGTTTCAATCTTGCGATCTTTGAGTTTCAATCTTGCGATCTTTGAGTTTAAATCTTGCGATCTTTGAGTATCAATCTTGCGATCTTTGAAATACAATCTTGCGATCTTTGAGTTTCAAACTTGTAATATTTGAGTTTCATTTCTGCGATCTTTGAGTTTCAATCATGCGATCTTTGAGTTACAATCTTGCGTTCTTTGAGTTTCAAACTTGTAATCTTTGAGTTTCATTCATGCGATCTTTGAGTTTCAATCTTGCGATCTTTGAGTTTCAATCTTGCTATCTTTGAGTTTCAACCTTGCGATCTTTGAATTTCAATCTTGCGATCTTTGAGTTTCAAACTTGTGATCCTTGAATTTCAATCTTGCCATCTTTGAGTTTCAATCTTGCGATCTTTGAGTTTTAATCTTGCGATCTTTGAGTATCAATCTTGCGATATTTGAGTTTCAATCTTGCTATGTTTGAGTTTCAATCTTGTGATCTTTGAATTTCAATCTTGCGATTGTTGAGTTTCAATCTTGCTATCTTTGAGTTTCAATCATGCGATCTTTGAGTTTCAATCTTGCTATCTTTGAGTTTCAATCTTGCGATCTTTGAGTTTCAATCTTGCAATCTTTGAGTTTCAATCTTGCGATCTTTGAGTTTTAATGTTGAGATATTTTAATTTCAATCATGCGAACTTTGTGTATCAATCTTGCGATCTTTGAGTTTCAGTCTTTTAATTTTCGAGTTTTAATCTTGCCATCTTTGAGTTTCAATTTTGCGATCTTTGAGTTTCAATCTTGCGATCTTTGAATTTCAATCTTGCGATCTTTGAGTTTTAATCTTGCAATCTTTTAGTTTCAATCTTGCGATCTTTGAGTTTAATTCTTGCGATCTTTGAGTTTCAATCTTGCGATCTTTGAATTTCAATCTTGCGATCTTTGAGTTTCAATCATGCGATCTTTGAGTTTTAATCTTGCTATCTTTGAGTTTCAATCTTGCGATCTTTAAATTTTAATCTTGCGATCTTTGAGTTTCAATCTTGCTATCTTTGAGTTTTAATCTTGCCATCTTTGAGTAAAAATCTTGCGATCTTTGAGTTTCAATCTTGCGATCTTTGAGTTTTAAGCTTGCGATCTTTGAGTCTCAATCTTGCGATCTTTGAGTTTCAATCTTGTGTTCTTTGAGTTTCAATCTTGCGATCTTTGAGTTTCAATCTTGCGATCTTTGAGTTTTAATCTTGCGATCTTTGAGTTTCAATTTTGCGATCTTTGAGCTTCAATCTTGCGATCTTTGAGTTTCAATCTTGAGATATTTGAGTTTAAATCATGCGATCTTTGTGTATCAATCTTGCGATCTTTGAGTTTCAGTCTTGCGATCTTTAAGTTTCAATCTTGCGATCTTTTAGTTTTAATTTTGCCATCTTTGAGTTTCAAAATTGCGATCTTTGAGTTTCAATCTTGCCATCTTTGAGTTTAAATCTTGCGATCTTTGAGTTTCATTCTTGCGATCTTCGAGTTTCAATATTGCGATCTTTGAGTTTCAATCTTGCTATCTTTGAGTTTCAACCTTGCGATCTTTAAATTTCAATCTTGCGATCTTTGAGTTTCAAACTTGTGATCTTTGAGTTTCAATCTTGCCATCTTTGAGTTTCAATCTTGCGATTTTTGAGTTTTAATCTTGCGATCTTTGAGTATCAATCTTGCGATCTTTGAGTTTCAATCTTGCTATCTTTGAGTTTCATTCTTGTGATCTTTGAATTTCAATCATGCGATCTTTGAGTTTCAATCTTGCGATCTTTGAGTCTCAAACTTATAATCTTTGAGTTTCATTCTTGCGATCTTCGAGTTTCAATATTGCGATTTTTGAGTTTCAATCTTGCTATCTTTGAGTTTCAATCATGCGATCTTTGAGTTTCAATCTTGCTATCTTTGAGTGTCAATCTTGCGATCTTTGAGTTTCAATCTTGCTATCTTTGAGTTTCAATCTTGCGATCTTTGAGTTTCAATCTTGCGATCTTTGAGTTTTAATCTTGCGATCTTTGAGTATCAATCTTGCGATCGTTGAGTTTCAATCTTGCTATCTTTGAGTTTCAATCTTGTGATCTTTGAATTTCAATCTCGCGATTGTTGAGTTTCAATCTTGCGATCTTTGAGTTTCAATCTTGCGATCTTTGAGTTTTAATCTTGCTATCTTTGAGTTTCAATCTTGCTATCTTTGAGTTTCAATCTTGTGATCTTTGAATTTCAATCTTGCAATTGTTGAGTTTCAATCTTGCGATCTTTGAGTTTCAATCTTGCGATCTTTGAGTTTCAATCTTGCTATCTTTGAGTTTCAATCTTGCGATCTTTGAGTTTCAATCTTGCGATCTTTGAATTTCAATCTTGCGATCTTTGAATTTCAATCTTGCCATATATTAGTTTAAATCTTGCAATATTTAAGTTTCAATCTTGCGATCTTTGAGTTTAATTCTTGCGATCTTTGAGTTTCAATCTTGCGATCTTTGAAATTCGATCTTGCGATCTTTGAGTTTCAATCTTGCGATCTTTAAGTTTCAATCTTGCCATCTTTGAGTTTCAATCTTGCGATCTTTGAGTTTTAATCTTGCGATCTTTGAGTATCAATCTTGCCATCTTTGAGTTTCAATCTTGTGATCTTTGAATTTCAATCTTGCGATCTTTGAGTTTCAATCATGCGATCTTTGAGATTTAATCTTGCTATCTTTGAGTTTCAATCTTGCGATCTTTGAGTTTCAATCTTGCTATTTTTGAGTTTATATCTTGTGACCTTTGAATTTCAATCTTGCGATTGTTGAGTTTCAATCTTGCGATCTTTGAGTTTCAATCCTGCGATCTTTGAGTTTCAATCTTGCTATCTTTGAGTTTTAAGCTTGCGATCTTTGAAATTCAATCTTGCGATCTTTGGGTTTCAATCATGCGATCTTTGAGTTACAATCTTGCCATCTTTGAGTTACAATTTTGCGATCTTTGAGTTTCAATCTTGCGATCTTTGAATTTTAATCTTGCGATCTTTGAGTTTCAATCTTGCGATCTTTGGGTTTAAATCTTGCCATCTTTGAGTTAAAATCTTGCGATCTTTGAGTATCAATCTTGCGATCTTTGAGTTTCAATCTTGCAATCTTTGAGTTTTAATCTTGCGATCTTTGAGTTTCAGTCTTGCCATCTTTGAGTTTCAATCTTGCGATCTTTGAGTTTCAATCATGCGAACTTTAAGTTTCAATCTTGCTATCTTTGAGCTTCAATCTTGCTATCTTTGAGTTTCAATCTTGTGATCTTTGAATTTCAATCTTGCGAGTTTTTAGTTTAAATCTTGCAATATTTGATTTTCAATCTTGCGATCATTGAGTTTAATTCTTGCGTTTTTTGAGTTTCAATCTTGCGATCTTTGAAATTCGATCTTGCGATCTTTGAGTTTCAATCTTGCGATCTTTAAGTTTCAATCTTGCCATCTTTGAGTTTCATTCTTGCGATCTTTGAGTTTTAATCTTGCGATCTTTGAGTATCAATCTTGCGATCTTTGAGTTTCAATCTTGTGTTCTTTGAGTTTCAATCTTGCGATCTTTGAGTTTCAATCTTGCGATCTTTGAGTTTTAATCTTGCGATCTTTGAGTTTCAATTTTGCGATCTTTGAGCTTCAATCTTGCGATCTTTGAGTTTCAATCTTGAGATATTTGAGTTTCAATCATGCGATCTTTGTGTATCAATCTTGCGATCTTTGAGTTTCAGTGTTGCGATCTTTAAGTTTAAATCTTGCGATCTTTGAGTTTCAATTTTGCCATCTTTGAGTTTCAAAATTGCGATCTTTGAGTTTCAATCTTGCTATCTTTGAGTTTCAACCTTGCGATCTTTAAATTTCAATCTTGCGATCTTTGAGTTTCAAACTTGTGATCTTTGAGTTTCAATCTTGCCATCTTTGAGTTTCAATCTTGCGATTTTTGAGTTTTAATCTTGCGATCTTTGAGTATCAATCTTGCGATCTTTGAGTTTCAATCTTGCTATCTTTGAGTTTCATTCTTGTGATCTTTGAATTTCAATCATGCGATCTTTGAGTTTCAATCTTGCGATCTTTGAGTCTCAAACTTATAATCTTTGAACTTCATTCTTGCGATCTTCGAGTTTCAATATTGCGATTTTTGAGTTTCAATCTTGCTATCTTTGAGTTTCAATCATGCGATCTTTGAGTTTCAATCTTGCTATCTTTGAGTGTCAATCTTGCGATCTTTGAGTTTCAATCTTGCTATCTTTGAGTTTCAATCTTGCGATCTTTGAGTTTCAATCTTGCGATCGTTGAGTTTCAATCTTGCTATCTTTGAGTTTCAATCTTGTGATCTTTGAATTTCAATCTTGCGATTGTTGAGTTTCATCTTGCGATCTTTGAGTTTCAATCTTGCGATCTTTGAGTTTTAATCTTGCTATCTTTGAGTTTCAATCTTGCTATCTTTGAGTTTCAATCTTGTGATCTTTGAATTTCAATCTTGCGATTGTTGAGTTTCAATCTTGCGATCTTTGAGTTTCAATCATGCGATCTTTGAGTTTCAATCTTGCTATCTTTGAGTTTCAATCTTGCGATCTTTGAGTTTCAATCTTGCGATCTTTGAATTTCAATCTTCCGTTCTTTGAATTTCAATCTTGCGATTTTTTAGTTTAAATCTTGCAATATTTGAGTTTCAATCTTGCGATCTTTGAGTTTAATTCTTGTGATCTTTAAGTTTCAATCTTGCGATCTTTGAAATTCGATCTTGCGATCTTTGAGTTTCAATCTTGCGATCTTTAAGTTTCAATCTTGCCATCTTTGAGTTTCAATCTTGCGATCTTTGAGTTTTAATCTTGCGATCTTTGAGTATCAATCTTGCCATCTTTGAGTTTCAATCTTGTGATCTTTGAATTTCAATCTTGCGATCTTTGAGTTTCAATCATGCGATCTTTGAGTTTTAATCTTGCTATCTTTGAGTTTCAATCTTGCGATCTTTGAGTTTCAATCTTGCTATCTTTGAGTTTATATCTTGTGACCTTTGAATTTCAATCTTGCGATTGTTGAGTTTCAATCTTGCGGTCTTTGAGTTTCAATCCTGCGATCTTTGAGTTTCAATCTTGCTATCTTTGAATTTCTAAGCTTGCGATCTTTGAGTTTCAATCTTGCGATCTTTGAGTTTCAATCTTGAGATCTTTGAGTTTCAATCTTGCGATCTTTGAGTTTTAATCTTGCGATCTTTGAGTATCAATCCTTGCGATCTTTGGGTTTAAAATCTTGTGTATCTTTGAATTTCAATCTTGCGATCTTTGAGTTTCAATCTTGCGATCTTTGAATTTTAATCTTGCGATCTTTGAGTTACAATCTTGCGATCTTCTGGGTTTAAATCTTGCCATCTTTAAAATAAAATCTTGCGATCTTTGAGTATCAATCTTGCGATCTTTGGAAGTTTCAATCTTGCAATCTTTGAGTTTTAATCTTGCGATCCTTTGAGTTTCAGTCTTGCCATCTTTGAGTTTCAATCTTGCGATCTCTTGAGTTTCAATCATGCGAACTTTAAGTTTCAATCTTGCTATCTTTGAGTTTCAATCTTGCTATCTTTGAGTTTTCAATCTTGTGATTCTTTGAATTTCAATCTTGCGAGTTTTTAGTTTAAATCTTGCAATATTTGATTTTCAATCTTGCAATTTTTGAGTTTAATTCTTGCGTTTTTTTGAGTTTCAATCTTGCGATCTTTGAAATTCGATCTTGCGATCTTTGAGTTTCAATCTTGCGATCTTTAAGTTTCAATCTTGCCATCTTTGAGTTTCATTCTTGCGATCTTTGGAGTTTTTAATCTTGCGATCTTTGAGTATCAATCTTGCGATCTTTGAGTTTCAATCTTGTGATCTTTGAATTTCAATCTTGCGATTGTTGAGTTTCAATCTTGCGATATTTGAGTTTCAATCATGCGATCTTTGAGTTTTCAATCTTGCTATCTTTGAGTCTTCAATCTTGCGATCTTTGAGTTTCAATATCTTGCTATCTTTGAGTTTATATCTTGTGAACCTTTCAATTTCAATCATGCGATTGTTGAGTTTCAATCTTGCGATCTTTGAGTTTCAATCCTGCGATCTTTGAGTTTCAATCTTGCTATCTTTGAATTTCAATCTTGCGATTGTTGAGTTTTATATCTTGCGTCTTTGAGTTTCAATCTTGCGATCTTTGAGTTTCAATCTTGCGATCTTTGAGTTTTTAATCTTGCGATCTCTTGAGTATCAATCTTGCGATCTTTGAGTTTCAATCTTGCTATCTTTGTGTTTCAATCTTGTGATCTCTTGAATGTCAATCTTGCGAGTGTTTGAGTTTCAATCATGCGATCTTTGAGTTTCAATCTTGCTATCTTTGAGTTTCAATCTTGCTATCTTTGAGTTTCAAATCTTGTGATCTTTGAATTTCAATCCTTGCGATTGTTAAGTTTTAATCTTGCGATCTTTAAGTTTCAATCATGCGATCTTTGAGTTTCAATTTTGCCATCTTTGAGTTTCAATTTTGCGATCTTTGAGTTTCAATCTTGCGATCTTTGAATTTTAATCTTGCGATCTATGAGTTCTCAATCTTGCGATCTTTAAGTTTAAATCTTGACATCTTTGAGTTAAAAATCTTGCGATCTTTGAGTTTCAATCTTGCTATCTTTGAGTTTATATCTTGTGACCTTTTGAATTTCAATCCTTGCGATTGTTGAGTTATCAATTTTGCGATCTTTGAGTTTCAATCCTGCAATCTTTGAGTTTCAATCTTGCTATCTTTGAATATCAATCTTGCGATTTTGAGTTTTTATCTTGCGATCTTGAGTTTCAATCTTGCGATCCTTGAGTTTCAATCTTGCGATCCTTGAGTTTCAATCTTGCGATCTTTGAGTTTTAATCTTGCGATCTATTGAGTATCAATCTTGCGACTTTGAGTTTCAATCTTGCTATCTTTGAGTTTCAATCTTGCGATCTTTGAGTTTTAATCTTGCAATTTTTGAGTTTAAATCTTGCGACTCTTTGAGTACTCAATCTTGCGATCTCTTGAGTTACAATCTTGCGATCTTTGAGTTTCAAAACTTGTAATATTTGAGTTTCATTTCTGCGATCTCTTGAGTTTCATCATGCGATCTTTGAGTTACAATCTTGCGATCTTTGAGTTTCAAACTTGTAATCTTTGAGTTTCATTCAAGCGATCTTGAGTTTCTATCTTGCGATCTTTGAGTTTCAATCTTGCTATCCTTTGATTTACAACCTTGCGATCTTTGAATTTCAATCTTGCGATCTTTGAGTTTCAAAACTTGTGATCCTTGAATTTCAATCTTGCCATCTTGAGTTTCAATCTTGCGATCTTTGAGTTTTAATCTTGCGATCTCTTGAGTATCAATCTTGCGATATTTGAGTTTCAATCTTGCTATGTTTGAGTTTCAATCTTGTGATCTTTGAATTTCAATCTTGCGATTGTTGAGTTTCAATCTTGCTATCTTCTGAGTTTCAATCATGCGATCTTTGAGTTTCAATCTTGTTATCTTTGAGTTTCAATCTTGCGATCTTTGAGTTTCAATCTTGCAATCTTTGAGTTTCAATCTTGCGAATTCTCTTGAGTTTAATCTTGAGATATTTTAATTTCAATCATGCGAACTTTGTGTATCAATCTTGCGATCTTTGAGTTTCAGTCTTTTAATTTTCGAGTTTCAATCTTGCCATCTCTTGAGTATCAATTTTGCGATCCTTTGAGTTTTCAATCTTGCGATCTTTGAATTTCAAATCTTGCGATCTTTGAGTTTTAATCTTGCAATCTTTTAGTTTCAATCTATGCGATCTTTGAGTTTAATTCTTGCGATCTTTGAGTTTCAATCTTGCGATCTTTGAGTTTCAATCTTAAGATCTTTGAGTTTCAATCTTGCTATCTTTGAGTTTCAATCTTGCTATCTTTGAGTTTCAATCTTGCGATCTTTGAAATTTAATCTTGCGATCTCTTGAGTTTCAATTCTGCGACCTCTTTGAGTTTCAATCTTGCCATCTTTGAGCTTCAATCTTGAGTTATTTGAGTTTCAATCATGCGATCTTTGTGTATCAATCTTGCGATCTTTGAGTTACAGTCTTGCGATCTTTGAGTTTCAATCTTGCGATCTTTGAGTTTCAATCTTGCCATCTTTGAGTTTCAATCTTGCGATCTTTGAGTTTTAATCTCTGCATTCTTTGAGTTTCAATTTTGCGATCTTTGAGTTTCCATCTTGCGATCTTTGAGTTTCAATCTTGAGATATTTGAGTTTCAATCATCGAACTTTGTGTATCAATCTTGCGATCTTTGAGTTTCAGTCTTGCGATCTTTGAGTTTCAATCTTGCAATCTTTGAGTTTCAATTTTGCCATTTTTGAGTTTCAAAATTTGCGATCTTTAAGTTTCAATCTTGCCATCTTTGAGTTTCAATCCTTCGGTCTTTGAGTTTTAATCTTGCGATCTTTAGAGTTTCAATCTTTGCAAGCTTTGAGTTTTAATCTTGCTATCTTTGAGTTTAATCCTGTGATCTTTGAATTTCAATCTCTGCGATGTTGAGTTTCAATCTTGCGATCTTTGAGTCTTCAATCATGCGATCTTTGAGTTTCAATCTTGCTTTCTTTGAGTTTCAATCTTGCGATCTTTGAGTTTCAATCTTGCGATCTTTGAGTTTCAATCTTGCGATCTTTGAGTATCAATATTGCGATATTTGAGTTTCAATCTTGCTATCTTTGAGTTTCAATCTTGCTATCTTTGGGTTTAATTCTTGTGATCTCTTGAATTTCAATCTTGCGATCTCTTTGAGTTTCAATCTTGTGATCTTTGAATTTCAATCTTTATATCTTTGAGTTTCAATCATGCGATCTTTGAGTTTCAATCTTGTATCTTTGAGTTTCAATCTTGCGATCTTTGAGTTTCAATCTTGCTATCTTTGAGTTTCAATCTTGCGATCTTTGAGTTTCAATCTTGCGATCTTTGAGTTTTAATCCTGCGATTTTTGAGTATCAATCTTGCGATCGGTGAGTTTCAATCTTGCTATCTTTGAGTTTCAATTTTGTGATCCTTGAATTTCAATCTTGAGATTGTTGAGTTTCAATCTTGCGATCTTTGAGTTTCAATCATGCGATCTTTGAGTTTCAATCTTGCTATCTTTGAGTTTCAATCTTGCGATCTTTGAGTTTCAATCATGCGATCTTTGGGTTTCAATCTTGCTATCTTTGAGTTTCAATTTTGCGATCTTTGAGTTTCAGTCTTGCGATCTTTGAATTTTAATCTTGCGATCTTTGAGTTTCAATCTTGCGATCTTTGAATTTTATTTTGCGATGTTTGAGTTTCAATCTTGCTATCTTTGAGATTTAATCTTGCAATCTTTGAGTAAAAATCTTGCGATCTCTTGAGTTTAAATCTTGCGATCTTTGAGGTTTAAGCTTGCGATCTTTAAGTCTCAATCTTGCGATCTTTGAGTTTCAATCTTGTTTTCTTTGAGTTTCAATTTTTCGATCTTTGAAATTTCAAATTTTTGCGATCTTTTAGTTTTAATCTTGCGATTTTTTGGGGTTTCCCAAATTTTTCGGGTCTTTTTAGCTTCAATCTTGGGGATCTTTGAGTTTCAATCTTGTGGGGTATTTGAGTTTCAACATGCGATCTTTGTGTATCAATTTGCGAAACTTTTTAGTTTCAGTTTTTTCGATCTTTAAAATTTTTAATCTTGGATCTTTTGAGTTTCAAAATTTTTCCCAAACTTTGAGGGTTTTAAAATTTTCGGGTCCCTTTTAGTTTCAATCTTGCCTTTTTTGAGTTTAAAAACTTGCGATCTTTGGTTTTAATCTTGCGATTTTTGAGTTTAAATCTTTTCCAAACTTTGAGTTTTATTTTTGTATCTTTTTTGGGTTTTAAACCCCGTGATCTTTGAATTTCAATCTTGCCCATCTTTTAGTTTTTAAACTTGCGTCTTTTAGTTTTAATCATGCAATCTTTGAGTTTCAATTTTTTGCTATCTTTGAGTTTTAATTTTGCATCTTTGAGTTTCAAAATTGCGATCTTTGAGTTTCAGTCTTGCCATCTTTGAGTTTCAATTTTTGCGATCCTTTGAGTTTTAATCTTGCGATCTTTTGATTTCAATCTTGCGATCTTTGAGTTTCAATCTTGCAATCTTTAAGTTTTAATTTTGCGACTCTTTGAGTTTCAATTTTTGCGATCTTTGAATTTCAATCTTGCCATCATTTGAGTTTCAATTTTGAGATATTTGAGTTTTAATCATGCCATCTTTGTGTATCAATCTTGCGATCTTTGAGTTTCAGTACTTGCGATCTTTAAGTTTCAATCTTGCATCTTTGAGTTTCAATCTTGCGACTCTTTGAGTTTCAATCTTGCGATCTCTTGAGTTTAATTTTGCCATCCTTTGAGTTTCAAAATTGCGATCTTTGAGTTTCATCTTGCTATCTTTGAGTTTCAATCTTGCGATCTTTGAGTTTCAAGCTTGAGATATTTGAGTTTTAATTATGCGATCTTTGTGTATCAATCTTGCGATCTTTGAGTTTCAGGCTTGCGAATTTTTTAGTTTTAATCTTGCCCATCTTTGAGTTTCAATCTTGCGATCTCTTGAGTTTCAATCCTTGCGATCTTTGAATATCAATCTTACGATCTTTTAATTTCAATCTTGCGATTTTTTTGTTTAAATCTTGCAATATTTAAGTTTCAATCTTGCGATCTTTGAGTTTAATTCTTGCGATCTTTGAGTTTCAATCTATGCGATCTTTGAAATTTGATCTTGCGATCTTTGAGTTTTAATCATGCGATCTTTAAGTTTCAATCTTGCCATCATTGAGTTTCAATTCGCGACTCTTTGAGTTTTAATCCTTGCGATCTTTGAGTTTCAATCTTGCAATCTTGAGTTTTAATCTTGCTATCTTTTGAGTTTAATCCTGTGATCTTTGAATTTCAATCTTGCGATCTTTGAGTTTCTAATCTCTGCGATCTTTGAGTTTAAATCTTGCAATCTTTGAGTTTCAAACCTTGTAATCTTTGAGTTTCCTTTATGCGATCTTTGAGTTTAAATCTTGCGATCTTTGAGGTTCAATCTTGCTATCTTTGAGTTTCAATCTTGCGATCTTTAAATTTCAATCTTGCGATCTTTGAGTTTCAAACTATCTTTGTGATCTTTGAGTTTCAATCTTGCCATCTTTGAGTTACAATCCTTGCGATCTTTGAGTTTAATCTTGCGATCTTTGAGTATCAATCTTTCGATCTTTGAGTTTCAAATCTTGTGATCCTTTGAATTTCAATCTTGCGATTGTTGAGTTTCAATCTTGCGATCTTTGAGTTTCAATCATGCGATCCTTTGAGTTTCAATCTTGCTACTCTTTGAGTTTCAATCTTGCTATCTTTGAGTTTCAATCTTGCTATCTTTGAGTTTATATCTTGTGACCTTTGAATTTCAATCTTGCGATTGTTGAGTTTCAATCTTACGATCTTTGAGTTTCAATCATGCGATCTTTGAGTTTCAATCTTGCTATCTTTGAGTTTCAATCTTGCGATCTTTGAGTTTATATCTTGCGATCTTTGAGTTTCAATCTTGTGATCTTTGAGTTTTAATCTTGCGATCTTTGGAGTACTCAATCTTGCGATCTTTGAGTTTCAATCTTGCGATCTCTTGAGTTTCAATCATGCGATCTTTGAGTTTCTAATCTTGCGATCTTTGAGTTTAAAACTTATAATCATTTGAGTTTCATTCATGCGATCTTTGAGTTTCAATCTTGCGATCTTTGAGTTTCAATCTTGCTATCTTTGAGTTTCCACCTTGCGATCTTTAAATTTCAATCTTGCGATCTTTGAGTTTCAAACCTTGTGATCTTAGAGTTTCAATCTTGCCATCCTTTGAGTGTTCAATCTTGCGATCTTTGAGTAATCAATCTTGCGATCTTTGAGTTTTCAATCTTGCTATCTTTGAGTTTCATTCTTGTGAATCTTAGAATTTCAATCTTGCGATCTTTGAGTTTCAATCTTGCGATCTTTTGAGTTTCAATCTTGCGATCTTTGAGTTTCATCATGCGATCTTTGAGTTTCAATCTTGCTATCTTTGAGTTTCCATCTTGCGATCTTTGAGTTTTAATCCTTGCTATCTTTGATTTTCAATCTTGCGATCTCTTGAGTTTCAATCTTGCGATCTTTGAGTTTTAATCCTGCGATCCTTTGAGTATCAATCTTGCGATCGTTGAGTTTCAATCTTGCTATCTTTGAGGTTTCAATCTTGTGATCTTTGAATTTCAATCTTGCGATTGTTGAGTTTCAATCTTGCGATCTTTGAGTTTCAATCTCTGCTATCTTTGAGTTTCAATCATGCGATCTCTTGAGTTTCAATCTTGCTATCTTTGGACGTTTCAATCTTGCGATCTTTGAGTTTCAATCTTGCTATCTTTGAGTTTCAATCATGCGATTTTTTGGTTTCCAAAACTTGCGATTTTGGGTTTTTTTAATTTGCGATCTTTGAAAATTTTAATATGGGGATTTCTGAGTTTAATTTTTTGCCTCTTTGAGTTTTAATTTTTTCGATCTTTGAGTTTCAGTCTTGCGATCTTTGAATTTTAATCTTTTCCCCATCTTTGAGTTTCAATTTGCGATCTTTGAAATTTTTTTAACCTTTCGATCTTTTTTAGTTTTTAATCTTGCTATCTTTGAGTTTTTAAACTTGGGCCCTCTTTGAAATTAAAAAAAACTTTCGATTTTGAGTTTAAATTTTTTGCGATCTTTGAAAATTTTTAAGCTTGCGATCCCTTTTAGTCTCAATTTGCCGATTTTTGAGTTTCAATCTTGTGTTTTTGAGTTTCATATTGCGATCTTGAGTTTTAAATTTTTGCGATCTTTGAGTTTTAATCTTTTTCAATCTTTGAGTTTCAAATTTTTCGTCTTTGAGTTTCAATCTTGCGATCTTTTGGGGTTTCAATTTTTGAGATAAATTTAGTTTAAATCTTTGGGTCTTTGTGTAACCAAAATTTTCGATCTTTGAAATTTCAGGGCTTTCGATCTTTTAGTTTAATCTTGCGATCTTGAATTTCAATTTTTGCGTTTTTTTTGTTTCAATCTTGCAATATTTAAGTTTCAATCTTGGATTTTTTGAGTTTAATTTTGCGATCTTTGAGTTTCAATTTTTGCGATCTTTGAAATTTGATTTTTGCGATCTTTGAGTTTTAAAACTTGCGATCTTTAAGTTTCAAAACTTTTCCTTTTTGAGTTTCAATCTCGCGATCTTTTAGTTTTTTAAACTTGCGATCTTTGGTTTCCCAAACTTGCAATCTTTGAGTTTTAATCTTTTATCTTTGAGTTTAATCCTGTTTATTTTTTGAATTTTTAAACTTGCGTCTTTGGGGTTTTAAAACTTTTTCGATCTTTGAGTTTAAATTTTTGCCTTTTTTGGGGTTTCAAAAAAAGTAACATCTTTGAGTTTCATTTATTTGCGATCTTTGAGTTTAATCTTGCGATCTTTGAGGTTTCAATCTTGCTATCTTTGAGTTTCAATCTTGCGATCTTTAAATTTCAATCTTGCGATCTTTGAGTTTCAAACTTGTGATCTTTGAGTTTCAATCTTGCCATCTTTGAGTTACAATCTTGCGATCTTTGAGTTTTAATCTTGCGATCTTTGAGTATCAATCTTTCGATCTTTGAGTTTCAATCTTGTGATCTTTGAATTTCAATCTTGCGATTGTTGAGTTTCAATCTTGCGATCTTTTAGTTTCAATCATGCGATCTTTGAGTTTCAATCTTGCTATCTTTGAGTTTCAATCTTGCTATCTTTGAGTTTCAATCTTGCTATCTTTGAGTTTATATCTTGTGACCTTTGAATTTCAATCTTGCGATCTGTTGAGTTTCAATCTTACGATCTTTGAGTTTCAATCATGCGATCTTTGAGTTTTCAATCTTGCTATCTTTGAGTTTCAATCTTGCGATCTTTGAGTTTATATCTTGCGATCTTTGAGTTTCAATCTTGTGATCTTTGAGTTTTAATCTGCGATCTTTGAGTATCAATCTTGCGATCTTTGAGTTTCAATCTTGCGATCTTTGAGTTTCAATCATGCGATCTTTGAGTTTTAATCTTGCGATCTTTGAGTTTAAAACTTATAATCTTTGAGTTTCATTCATGCGATCTTTGAGTTTCAATCTTGCGATCTTTGAGTTTCAATCTTGCTATCTTTGAGTTTCAACCTAGCGATCTTTAAATTTCAATCTTGCGATTTTTGAGTTTCAAACTTGTGATCTTTGAGTTTCAATCTTGCCAGCTTTGAGTTTCAATCTTGCGATCTTTGAGTTTTAATCTTGCCATCTTTGAGTAAAAATCTTGCGATCTTTGAGTTTCAATCTTGCGATCTTTGAGTTTCAATCTTGAGATATTTGAGTTTAAATCATGCGATCTTTGTGTATCAATCTTGCGATCTTTGAGTTTCAGTCTTGCGATCTTTGAGTTTCAATCTTGCGATCTTTGAATTTCAATCTTGCGATCTTTGAGTTTCAATCTTGCAATCTTTGAGTTTTAATCTTGCGATCTTTGAGTTTCAATTTTGCGATCTTTGAATTTCAATCTTGCGATCTTTGAGTTTCAATCTTGAGATCTTTGAGTTTCAATCATGCGATCTTTGAGTATCAATCTTGCGATCTTTGAGTTTCAGTCTTGCGATGTTTGAGTTTTAATCTTGCGATCTTTGAATTTCAATCTTGCGATCTTTGAGTTTCAATCTTGCAATCTTTGAGTTTCAATCATGCGATCTTTGAGTTTCAATCTTGCGATCTTTGAGTTTCAATTTTGCCATCTTTGAGTTTCAAAATTGCGATCTTTGAGTTTCAATCTTGCTATCTTTGAGTTTCAATCTTGCGATCTTTGAGTTTCAAGCTTGAAATATTTGAGTTTCAATTATGCGATCTTTGTGTATCAATCTTGCGATCTTTGAGTTTCAGGCTTGCAATTTTTTAGTTTCAATCTTGCCATCTTTGAGTTTCAATCTTGCGATCTTTGAGTTTCAATATTGCGATCTTTGAATTTCAATCTTACGATCTTTGAATTTCAATCTTGCGATTTTTTAGTTTAAATCTTGCAATATTTGAGTTTCAATCTTGCGATCTTTGAATTTATTTTCTTGCGATCTTTGAGTTTCAATCTTGCGATCTTTAGGTTTTAATCTTGCCATCATTGAGTTTCAATCTTGCGATCTTTGAGTTTTAATCTTGCGATCTTTGAGTTTCAATCTTGCAATCTTTGAGTTTTAATCTTGCTATCTTTGAGTTTAATCCTGTGATCTTTGAATTTCAATCTTGCGATCTTTGAGTTTTAATCTTGCGATCTTTGAGTTTAAATCTTGCGATCTTTGAGTTTCAAACTTGTAATCTTTGAGTTTCATTTATGCGATCTTTGAGTTTTAATCTTGCGATTGTTGAGTTTTAATCTTGCGATCTTTGAGTTTCAATTTTGCAATCTTTGAGTTTCAATCTTGCGATCTTTGAGTTTCAATCTTGAGATATTTGAGTTTCAATCATGCGATCTTTGTGTATCAATCTTGCGATCTTTGAGTTTCAGTCTTGCGATCTTTGAGTTTCAATCTTGCTATCTTTGAGTTTCAATCTTGCGATCTTTGAGTTTCAATCTTGCTATCTTTGAGTTTCAATCTTGCGATCTTTGAGTTTCAATCTTGCGATCTTTGAGTTTTAATCCTGCGATCTTTGAATATCAATCTTGCGATCGTTGAGTTTCAATCTTGCTATCTTTGAGTTTCAATCTTGTGATCTTTGAATTTCAATCTTGCGATTGTTGAGTTTCAATCTTGCAATCTTTGAGTTTCAATCATGTGATCTTTGAGTTTTATTCTTGCTATCTTTTAGTTTCAATCTTGCGATCTTTGAGTTTCAATCTTGCGATTGTTGAGTTTTAATCTTGCGATCTTTGAGTTTCAATTTTGCGATCTTTGAGTTTCAATCTTGCGATCTTTGAGTTTCAATCTTGAGATATTTGGGTTTCAATCATGCGATCTTTGTGTATCAATCTTGCGATCTTTGAGTTTCAGTCTTGCGATTTTTGAGTTTCAATCTTGCGATCTTTGAGTTTCAATTTTGCCATCTTTGAGTTTCAAAATTGCGATCTTTGAGTTTCAATCTTGCCATCTTTGAGTTTAAATCTTGCGATCTTTGAGTTTTAATCTTGCGATCTTTGAGTTTCAATCTTGCAATCTTTGAGTTTTAATTTTGCTATCTTTGAGTTTAATCCTGTGATCTTTGAATTTCAATCTTGCGATCTTTGAGTTTTAATCTTGCGATCTTTGAGTTTCAATCATGCAATCTTTGAGTTTCAATCTTGCTGTCTTTGAGTTTCAATTTTGCCATTTTTGAGTTTCAAAATTACGATCTTTGAGTTTCATTTTTGCCATCTTTGAGTTTCAATCTTGCAATCTTTGAGTTTCAATCTTGCCATTTTTGAGTTTCAATCTTGCGATCTTTGAATTTCAATCTTGCCATCTTTGAGTTTCAATCATGCGATCCCTGAGTTACAATCTTGCGATCTTTGAGTTTCAAACTTGTCAGACAGTCTAGACAGACCGACAGTGTAGAGAGAGAGAGAGAGAGGGAGAGAGAGAGAGAGAGAGAGAGAGAGAGAGAGAGAGAGAGAGACAGAGAGGGAGAGAGAGAGAGACAGAGACAGACAGACAGACAGACAGACAGTCTAGACAGACACAGACAGTCTAGACAGACAGACAGTATAGACAGACAGACAGTCTAGACAGACAGACAGTCTAGACAGACAGACAGTCTAGACAGACAGACAGTCTAGACAGACAGACAGTCTAGACAGACAGACAGTCTAGACAGACAGACAGTCTAGACAGACAGGCAGTCTAGACAGACAGACAGACTAGACATACTTTGTGTTTCAATTTTGCCATCTTTGAGTTTCAATCTTGCGATCTTTGAGTTTTAATCTTGCGATCTTTGAGTATCAATCTTGCGATCTTTGAGTTTCAATCTTGTGATCTTTGAATTTCAATCTTGCGATTGTTGAGTTTTAATCTTGCGATCTTTGAGTTTCAATCATGCGATCTTTGAGTTTCAATCTTGCTATCTTTGAGTTTCAATCTTGCGATCTTTGAGTTTCAATCTTGCTATCTTTGAGTTTATATCTTGTGACTTTTGAATTTCAATCTTGCGATTGTTGAGTTTCAATCTTGCGATATTTGAGTTTCAATCATGCGATCTTTGAGTTTCAATCTTGCTATCTTTGAGTTTCAATCTTGCGATCTTTGAGTTTCAATCTTGCGATCTTTGAGTTTTAATCTTGCGATCTTTGAGTTTTAATCTTGCGATCTTTGAGTATCAATCTTGCGATCTTTAAGTTTCAATCTTGCTATCTTTGAGTTTCAATCTTGTGATCGTTTTATTTCAATCTTGCGATTGTTGAGTTTCAATCTTGCGATCTTTGAGTTTCAATCATGCGATCTTTGAGTTTCAATCTTGCTATCTTTGAGTTTCAATCTTGCTATCTTTGAGTTTCAATCTTGTGATCGTTGAATTTCAATCTTGCGATTGTTGAGTTTTAATCTTGCGATCTTTGAGTTTCAATCATGCGATCTTTGAGTTTCAATTTTGCCATCTTTGAGTTTCAATTTTGCGATCTTTGAGTTTCAATCTTGCGATCTTTGAATTTTAATCTTGCGATCTTTGAGTTTCAATCTTGCGTTCTTTGAATTTCAATCTTGCGATCTTTGAGTTTCAAACTTGCAATCTTTGAGTTTTAATCTTGATATCTTTGAGTTTCAATTTTGCGATCTTTGAATTTCAATTTTGCCATCTTTGAGTTTCAATCTTGAAATATTTGAGTTTCAATCATGCGATCTTTGTGTATCAATCTTGCGATCTTTGAGTTTCAGTCTTGCGATCTTTGAGTTTCAATCTTGCGATCTTTGAGTTTCAATCTTGCCATCTTTGAGTTTCAATCTTGCGATCTTTGAGTTTTAATCTTGCGATCTTTGAGTTTTAATTTTGCGATCTTTGAGTTTCAATCTTGCGATCTTTGAGTTTCAAAATTGGGATCTTTGACTTTAAATCTTGCCATCTTTAAGTTTCAATCTTGCAATCTTTGAGTTTCAATATTGCAATCTTTGAGTTTCAATCTTGCCATCTATGAGTTTAAATCTCTCGATCTTTGAGTATTAATCTTGCCATCTTTGAGTTTCAATCTTGCGATTTTTGAGTTTCCATCTTGCGATCTTTGAGTTTTAATCTTGCGATCTTTGAGTTTTAATCTTACGATCTTTGAGTTTCAATCTTGCCATCTTTGAGTTTTAATCTTGCGATCTTTGAGTTTCAATATTGCTATCTTTGAGTTTAATTCTTTGAAGATTGAAACTCAAAGATGGCAGGATTAAAACTCAAAGATCAAAAGATTTAAACTCATAGATTGCAAGATTAAAACTCAAAGATCGCAAGTTTGAAACTCAAAGATCGCAAGAATAAAACTCAAAGATCACAAGATTAAAACTCAAAGATCGCAAGACTGAAACTCAAAGATCGCAAGATTGAAACTCAAAGATCGCATGATTGAACATCAAAGATCGCAAGATTGAAACTCAAAGATCGCAAGATTGTAACTTAAAGATCGCAAGAATTAAACTCAAAGATAGCAATATTGAAACTCAAAGATGGCAAGATTGAAACTCAAAGATCGCAAGGTTAAAACTCAAAGATCGCAAGATTATAACTCAAAGATCGCAAGATTGAAACTCATAGATGGCAAGAATAAAACTTAAAGATCGCAAGATAGAAACTCAAAGATCGCAAGATTGAAACTCGAAGATCGCAAGATTAAAACTCAAAGATCGCATGATTGAAACTCAAAGATCGCAAGATTGAAACTCAAAAATCGCAAGATTATAACTCAAAGATCGCAAGAATTAAACTCAAAGATAGCAATATTGAAACTCAAACATCGCAAGATTGAAACTCAAAGATGGCAAGATTGAAACTCAAAGATCGCAAGATTAAATCTCAAAGATCACAAGAGTAAAACTCAAAGATCGCAAGATTGATACTCATAGATCGAAAGATTGAAACTCAAGGATGGCAAGATTGAAACTCAAAGATCACAACATAAAAACTCAAAGATCACAAGATTTAAACTCAAAGTTTGCAAGAGTGAAACGCAAAGATCGCTAGATTGAAACTCAAAGATCGCAGGACTGATACTCAAAGATCGCAAGATTGAAACTCAAAGATGGCAAGTTTGAAATTTAATGATTGCAAGATTAAAACTCAAAGATCGCAAGATTGAAACTCAAAGATCGCAAGACTGAAACTCAAAGATCGCAAGATTGAAACTCAAAGATGGCAAGATTAAAACTCAAAGATCGCAAGTTTAAAACTCATAGATCGCAAGATTGAAACTCAAAGATCACAAGATTGAAACTCAAAGATCGCAAGATTGAAACTCAAAGATCGCAAGATTGAAACTCAAAGATCGCAAGATTGAAACTCAAAGATCGCATGATTGAAACTCAAAGATCGCAAGATTGAAACTCAAAGATCGCAAGATTGTAACTCAAAGATCGCAAGAATTAAACTCAAAGATAGCAAGATTGAAACTCAAAGATCGCAAGATTGAAACTCAAAGATGGCAAGATTGAAACTCAAAGATCGAAAGATTAAAACTGAAAGATCGCAAGATTATAACTCTAAGATCGCAAGATTGAAACTCAAAGATCGCATGATTTAAACTCAAAGATCGCAAGATTGAAACTCAAAGATCGCAAGATTGTAACTCAAAGATCGCAAGAATTAAACTCAAAGATAGCAAGATTAAAACTCAAAGATCGCAAGATTGAAACTCAAAGATGGCAAGTTTGAAACTTAATGATTGCAAGATTAAAACTCAAAGATCGCAAGATTGAAACTCAAAGATCGCAAGACTGAAACTCAAAGATCGCAAGATTGAAACTCAAAGATGGCAAGATTAAAACTCAAAGATCGCAAGTTTAAAACTCATAGATCGCAAGATTGAAACTCAAAGATCACAAGATTGAAACTCAAAGATCGCAAGATTGAAACTCAAAGATCGCAAGATTGAAACTCAAAGATCGCAAGATTGAAACTCAAAGATCGCAAGATTGAAACTCAAAGATCGCAAGATTGAAACTCAAAGATCGCAAGATTGTAACTCAAAGATCGCAAGAATTAAACTCAAAGATAGCATGATTGAAACTCAAAAATCGCAAGATTGAAACTCAAGATGGCAAGATTGAAACTCAAAGATCGAAAGATTAAAACTGAAAGATCGCAAGATTATAACTCTAAGATCGCAAGATTGAAACTCAAAGATCGCATGATTTAAACTCAAAGATCGCAAGATTGAAACTCAAAGATCGCAAGATTGTAACTCAAAGATCGAAAGAAATAAACTCAAAGATAGCAAGATTAAAAACTCAAAGATCGCAAGATTGAAACTCAAAGATAGCAAGATTGAAACTCAAAGATCGTAAGATTAAAACTCAAAGATCGCAAGATTAAAACTCAAAGATCGCAAGATGGAAACTCAAAGATCGCCAAGATTGAAACTCAAAGATGGCAAGATTAATACTCAAAGATCGAGAGATTTAAACTCATAGATGGCAAGATTGAAACTCAAAGATCGCAAGTTTGAAACTCAAAGATCGCAAAATTAAAACTCAAAGATCGCAAGATTAAAACTCAAAGATCGCAAGATTGAAACTCAATGATCGCAAGACTGAAACTCAAAGATCGAGAGATTTAAACTCATAGATGGCAAGATTGAAACTCAAAGATCGCAAGTTTGAAACTAAAAGATCGCAAGATTGAAACTCAAAGATGGCAAGATTACAACTCAAAGATCGCAAGATTTAAACTCATAGATGGCAAGACTGAAACTCAAAGATCGCAAGATTGAAACTCAAAGATGGCAAGATTGAAACTCTAAGATTGCAATTTTAAAACTCAAAGATGGGTAAATTGAAACTCAAAGAAAGCAAGATTAAAACTCAAAAATTGCATGATTGAAACTCAAAGATCTTAAGATTGAAACTCAAAGATCGCAAGATTGAAATTCAAAGATCGTAAGATTGAAACTCAAAGAAAGCAAGATTGAAACTCAAAGATCGCAAGATTGAAACTCAAAGATGGCAAGATTGAAACTCAAAGATCGCAAGATTAAAACTCAAAGATCGCAAGATTAAAACTCATAGATTGCAAGATTGAAACTCAAAGATCGCAAGATTGAAACTCAAAGATCGCAAGAATGAAATTCAAAGATCGCAAGATTGAAACTCAAAGATCGCAAGATTGAAACTCAAAGAACGCAAGATTGAAACTGAAAGATCGCAAGATTGAAACTCAAAGATCGCAAGATTAAAACTTAAAAATGGCAAGATTACAACTCAAAGATCGCAAGATTTAAACTCATAGATGGCAAGATTGAAACTCAAAGATCGCAAGATTGAAATTCAAAGATCGCAAGATTAAAACTCAAAGTTAGCAAGATTGAAACTCAAAGATCGCAAGATTGAAACTCAAAGATGGCAAGATTGAAACTCAAAGATCGCAAGATTAAAACTCAAAGATCGCAAGATTAAAACTCCAAAGAATTGCAAGATTGAAACTCAAAGATCGCAAGATTGAAAACTCAAAGATCGCAAGAATGAAACTCAAAAATTGAAAGATTGAAACTCAAAGATCGCAAGATTGAAACTTAAAGATCGCAAGATTGAAACTTAAAGATTGCAATATTGAACTCAAAGATTGCAAGATTGAAACTCAAAGATGGCAAGATTTAAAGTAAAAGATCCCAATTTTGAAACTCAAAGATCGCAAAGATTGAAATTCAAAGATCGCAAGATTGAAAACTCATAGATCGAAAGATTGAAACTCAAGGATGGCAAGATTGAAACTCAAAGATTACAACATAAAAACTCAAAGATCGTAAGATTTAAACTCATAGATCGCAAGAGTGAAACCCAAAGATCGCAAGATTGAAACTCAAAGATCGCAGGACTGAAACTCAAAGATCGCAAGATTGAAACTCAAAGATGGCAAGTTTGAAACTTAGAGGTCGCAAGATTAAAACTCAAAGATTGCAAAATTGAAACTCAAAGATCGCAAGACTGAAACTCAAAGATCGCAAGATTGAAACTCAAAGATAGCAAGATTAAAACTCAAAGATCAAAAGATTTAAACTCATAAGATGGCAAGATTGAAACTCAAAGATCGCAAGCTTAAAACTCACAGATCGCAAGATTGAAACTCAAAGATCACAAGATTGAAACTCAAAGATCGCAAGATTGATACTCAAAAATCGCAAGATTGAAACTCAAAGATCGCAAGATTGAAACTCAAAGTTTGCATGATTTAAACTCAAAGATCGCAAGATTGAAACTCAAAGATCGCAAGATTGTAAACTCAAAGATCGCAAGAATTAAAACTCAAAGATAGCAAGATTGAAACTCAAAGATCGCAAGAATGATACTTAAAGATGTCAAGATTGAAACTCAAAGATCGCAAGATTAAAACTCAAAGATCGCAAGATTATAACTCAAAGATCGCAAGATTTGAAACTCAAAGATCGCAAGATTGAAATTCAAAGATCGCAAGATTGAAACTCAAAGATCGCAAGATTGTAACTCAAAGATCGCAAGAATTAAACTCAAAGATAGCAATATTGAAACTTAAAGATCGCAAGATTGAAGCTCAAAGATGGCAGGATTAAAACTCAAAGATCGTAAGATTAAAACTCAAAGATCGCAAGATTAAAACTCAAAGATCGCAAGATGGAAACTCAAAGATCGCAGGATTGAAACTCAAAGATGGCAAGATTATTACTTAAAGATCGAGAGATTTAAACTCATAGATGGCAAGATTGAAACTCAAAGATCGCAAGTTTGAAACTCAAAGATCGCAAGATTAAAACTCAAAGATCGCAAGATTAAAACTCAAAGATCGCAAGATTGAAACTCAAAGATCGCAAGACTGAAACTCAAAGATCGAGAGATTTAAACTCATAGATGGCAAGATTGAAACTCAAAGATCGCAAGTTTGAAACTCAAAGATCGCAAGATTGAAACTCAAAGATGGCAAGATTACAACTCAAAGATCGCAAGATTTCAACTCATAGATGGCAAGACTGAAACTCAAAGATAGCAAGATTGAAACTCAAAGATGGCAAGATTGAAACTCAAAGATGGCAATTTTAAACTCAAAGATAGGGAAATTGAAACTCAAAGAAAGCAAGATTGAAACTCAAAAATCGATGATTGAAACTCAAAGATCGCAAGATTTGAAACTCAAAGATCGCAAGATTGAAATTCAAAGATCGCAATATTGAAACTCAAAGATAGCAAGATTGAAACTCAAAGATCGCAAGATTAAAACTCAAAGATGGCAAGATTGCAACTCAAAGATCGCAAGATTAAAACTCAAAGATCGCAAGATTAAAACTCATAGATCGCAAGATTAAAACTCAAAGATCGCAAGATTGAAACTCAAAGATCGCAAGAATGAAATTCAAAGATCGCAAGATTGAAACTCAAAGATCGCAAGATTGAAACTTAAAGATTGCAATATTGAAACTCAAAGATTGCAAGATTGAAACTCAAAGATGGCAAAATTTAAAGTCAAAGATCCCAATTTTGAAACTCAAAGATCGCAAGATTGAAATTCAAATATCGCAAGATTGAAACTTATAGATCGAAAGATTGAAACTCAAGGATGGCAAGATTGAAACTCAAAGATCACAAGATAAAAACTCAAAGATCGCAAGATTGAAACTCAAAGATCGCAAGAGTGAAACTCAAAGATCGCAAGATTGAAACTCAAAATCGCAGGGACTGAAACTCAAAGATCGCAAGATAGAAATTCAAAGATGGCAAGTTTGAAACTCAATGATCGCAAGATTAAAACTCAAAGATCGCAAGATTAAAACTCAAAGATCGCAAGACTGAAAATCAAAGATCGCAAGATTGAAACTCAAAGATGGCAGGATTAAAACTCAAAGATCAAAAAGATTTAAACTCATAGATTGCAAGATTAAAACTCAAAGATCGCAAGTTTGAAACTCAAAGATCGCAAGATTAAAACTCAAAGATCACAAGATTGAAACTCAAAGATCGCAAGACTGAAACCCAAAGATCGCAAGATTGAAACTCAAAGATCGCATGATTGAAACTCAAAGATCGCAAGATTGAAAACTCAAAGATGGCAAGATTGTAACTTAAAGATCGCAAGAATTAAAACTCAAAGATAGCAAGATTGAAACTCAAAGATGCAAGATTGAAACTCAAGATCGCAAGATTAAAAATCACAGATCGCAAGATTATAACTCAATGATCGCAAGATTAAAACTCATAGATGGCAAGAATGAAACTCAAGATCGCAAGATAGAAACTCAAAGATCGAAAAAAATTAAAAATCAAAGATCGCAAGGGTTTAAAATCAAAGCGAAGATTGAAACTCAAAGATCGCCCAAAATTGAAAATCAAAAATCGCAAGATTTAACCCCAAAGATCCAAGGAAAATTTAAATAAAAATAGCAATATTGAAAAACCCAAAATCGCAAAGATTTTAAACTAAAGTGGGGAGATTGAAACTCAAAAATCCAAGATTTAAATTTTCAAGAAATTTAAGAGTTTAAAAATCAAAGATCGCAAGATTGAAAAATCATAGATCGAAAGTTGAAACTCAAGGATGGGAAGATTGGGAAAAAATAAAAGATCACGAAAAAAAACTCCAAAAATTTGCAAGAAAAAAACTCAAAAATCGCAAAAGGAAACTCAAAGATCGCAAGATTGAAAAATCAAAAATCGCAGGAAATGAAATCAAAGATACAAGATTTGAAACTCAAGATCGCAAAAATTGAAACTCAAAAATCGCAAGATGAAAAACAAAAAATCGCAAGATTGATACTCCCAAAAATGGGGAAAGGGTTTTTAAAACCCCCAAGATCAAAAGTTTAAATCCCAAATGGCAAGATTAAAAAGTCAAAAAAATCGCAAGTTTTAAACTTTAAAAATCGGGAAGATTGAAACTCAAAGATCACAAGATGAAACTAAAGATCGCAAAATTGAAATCCCAAAAAATCGCAAATTGAAACTCAAAAAATCGCATGATTGAAAATCAAAGATCCGCAAAATTGAAAAATCAAAAATCGAAAAATTGTAACTTAAAAAATCGCAAAAATTAAAACCCCAAAAATAGCAAAATTTAAACTCCCCAAAAATCGCAAGATTATAACTCAAAGAACGCAAGATTTTAAATCATAGATGGCAAGAATGAAAAATCAAAGAAACGCAAGATAGAAACAAAAAAGATCGCAAGATTTAAAAATCAAAGATGGGAAAATTTGGGAAAATCAAAGATGCATGATTGAAAAAAAAAAAAAATCAAAGATTTTGCAAGATTTAAACTCAAAAATCGAAATTATAACTCAAAGATCGCAAGAATTAAAAAACCCAAAAATAGCAATATTAAAACTCAAAAAATCGAAAGATTGAAAATCAAAGATGGCAAATTGAAAATCAAAGATCGCAAGAATTAAAAACCAAAGATTTACCCAAAAAAGGTAAAACTTAATGATCGCAAGATTTTAAAACAAAGATCGAAAGATTGAAAAATCAAAGAACGCAAAATTTTAAAAATAAAAAATCGCAAGATTGAAACTCAAAAAATCGCAAGATTGAAAAAATCAAAGACGCAAGAAAAAAAATTCAAGATTCGCAAGATTGAAAAATCAAAGATAGAAAGATTGGAAAAATCAAAAAATCGCAAGATTGAAATCAAAGTGGCAAGATTGAAATCAAAGATCGCAAGAATTTTAAAACCCAAAAATCGCAAGATTAAAAATCATAAGGGTCGCAAGAATTTAAACTCAAAGATCGCAAGATTTAAAATCCCAA
Source organism: Stictocephala bisonia (assembly GCA_035578905.1). Lineage (NCBI taxonomy): Eukaryota > Metazoa > Arthropoda > Insecta > Hemiptera > Membracidae > Stictocephala > Stictocephala bisonia. The sequence goes on from JAQJVL010002508.1 coordinate 74,461, forward strand.
AATTTTCCCAGAAAAGAAATTCAAAAATGGGAAGTTGAAACTCAAAAGATTTGCAAGATTGAAAAATTAAAGATTGCAATATTTAAACCCCAAAGGGTTGCAAGATTTAAACTCAAAAAAAGGGAAAATTTTTTAAAATCAAAGATCCCAATTTTAAAACTCAAAGATCGCAAAATTTAAATTCAAAAATCACCCGATTTAAACTTATAGATCCCTAAGAATTTAAAACTCAAGGGTTTGCAAATTTTAAACTCAAAGATCACGAGATAAAAACTCAAAGATCGCCCAAAATTGAAACTCAAAAAATCGCAAAATTGAAACTCCCAAAAATCGCAAGTTGAAACTCAAAGAAAGCAAGATTGAATTGGGAAAAATCGCAAGATTGAAATCAAAAATCGCCCCCATTAAAAATTAAAAAAGGGGGAAGATTTTTCCAAATCGAAGATCCCCAAGATTTTTTTCTTTATAAAATGGCAAGATTAAACTCAAAGATCGCAAAAATTGAAATCAAAGATAGCAAGTTTGAAACTCAAAGAAACGCAAGATTTGAAACTTAAAAAAATGCAAGATTACAACTCAAAGTCCCCAAGATTTAAAAATCATAGATGCAAGAATGATTTCTCAAAGATTTGCCCAAAATGAAACTTTAAAAATCCCCAAGGGTTGAAAAAACCAAAAAATCCCCAAAATTTAAATCAAAAGGGTTTACAAAAGTTGAAACTTTAAAATTCGCAAGATTTAAAATCAAAAATCGCAAGATTAAAACCAAAGATCGCAAGGAAATTTAAATTCAAAAATCGCAAGATTAAAAATCAAATTTTGGGAAGATGAAACTCAAAGATCGAAGATTAAAATCAAAGATCCAAGATTAAAAAATCAAAGAATTTCAAAATTGAAAAAATCAAAAAAATTTGCAAGATTTGAAATCAAAGATTGCCCAAAAATGAAAATCAAAAAACGCAAAATTGAAACTTAAAGATTGGGAAAAAATTTTAAAAAATCAAAGATTTCAAGATTGAAACCCTTTAAAATGGGAAGATTTTTAAAAATTTTAAAAAATCCCAATTTTTAAACTCAAAGATCGCAAGATTTTAAAAAAAAAAGATCGCAAGATTGAAACTATAAAATCGAAAAGATTGAAACTTTAAGGATGGCAGATTGAAACTCAAAAATCACAAAATAAAAACTCAAAAAAATCGTAAGATTTAAAAATCATAGGGTCGCAAGAGTGAAACGCAAAAAATCGCAAGATTGAAACCAAAGATGCAGGACTGAAACTCAAAGATCGCAAGGTTTTAAACCTTTAAAGATGGCAAGTTTGAAAAATTAAAAGATCGCAAGATTAAAAATCCCAAAAAAATTTCAAAAATTGAAACTCCAAAAATGCAAAAAACCCGAAAATCCAAAAATTTGCAAGATTGAAACAAAAGATAGCAAGATTAAAACTCAAAGATCAAAAGATTTTTTTAAAAAATAGATTGGGAAGATTGAAACCAAAGATCGCAAGGGTTTTAAAAATCAAGGGCGCAAGATTGAAACTCAAAGTCACAAATTGAAATCAAAGATCGCAAAAATTTATACTCAAAGATCGCAAGAAATTTAAACTCAAAGATCGGGAAGATTGAAACTCAAAATTTGCATATTTAAAATCAAAGATCGCAAGGGTTGAAACTCAAAGATCGCAAGATTGTAATCAAAAGATCGCAAGAATTTTAAAATCCCCAAAAATAAAACAAATAGAAAACCAAAGATTGCAAGAATGAAACTTTAAAGATGGCAAGAATTGAAAATCCCAAAGACGCAAATTTAAAAACCCAAAGATCGCAAGATTTTTAAAAATCAAAGTTTGCCCAAAAATTGAAAAAATAAAAAATGCTATATTGAAATTTAAAGATCGCAAAATTGAAACTCAAAAATCGCAAGATTGTAACTCAAAGATCGCAAGAATTAAACTCAAAGATAGCAATATTGAAACTTAAAGATCGCAAGATTGAAACTCAAAGATGGCAAGATTGAAACTCAAAGATCGTAAGATTAAAACTCAAAGATCGCAAGATTAAAACTCAAAGATCGCAAGATGGAAACTAAAGATCGCAAGAATTAAACTCAAAGATAGCAAGATTAAACTCAAAGATGCAAGAATTTAAACTTAAAGATGCAAGATTAAATCAAAGATCGAAGATTAAAACTCAAAGATCGCAAGATTTAACTCAAAGATTGGGAAAAATTTAAACTCAAAGATCGCAAGATTGAAATCAAAGATCGCAAGATTGAAACTCAAAGATCGCAAGATTGAACTCCAAGATCGCAGAATTAAAAATCCCAAAAATGCCCAAATTGAAACCTAAAAATCGCAAGATTAAACTCAAAGAAACGCAAATTTTAAACTCAAAGAACGCAAGATTGAAAAATCAAAGATGGGAAGATTAAACTCAAAGATCGCAAGATTTAAAAATTAAAAAGGGCAAGATAAACTCAAAGATGCAAATTTAAAAATCAAAGATGGCAAGATTGAAACTTTAAGATGGCAAATTTTAAAATCAAAGATAGAAAGTTTGAAACTCAAAATGCAAGATTAAACTCAAAATCGCAAGATTAAACTCAAAGATGCAAGAATGAACTCAAAGATCCAAGATTGAAATTAAAGATCGCAAATTGAAAACTCAAAGATGCAAGATTGAAACTCAAAGATCACAAGATTAAAACTCAAAGTGGCAAGATTGAAACTCAAAGATCGCAAGATTAAAACTCAAAGATCGCAAGATTAAAATCCAAAGATCGCAAGATTAAAACTCAAAGTTGCAAATTGAAACTCAAAGATGCAAGAATTTAAATCAAAAGATGCAAGATTGAAACTCAAAGATCGCAAGATTAAAACTAAAGATTGCAAATTAAAAATCAAAGATTGCAAGTTAAAATAAAGATGGGAAGAATTAAATCAAAGATCCAAAATTTTAAACTCAAAAATCGCAAAGATTGAAACTCAAAATCGCAAGATTGAAAAATTAAAGATCGAAAGATTGAAACTTAAGGATGGGAAAATTGAAACTCAAAGATTCAAGATTAAAAAATCAAAGATGCAAGATTAAATAAAAGATCCAATTTTAAACTCAAAATCGCAAGGTTGAAATCAAAATCGCAAGGGTTGAAACTCAAAGATCGAAAAATTGAAACTCAAGATGCCAAGATTAAAAAATCAAAGATCACAAAATTAAACTCAAAGATTGAAGATTTAAAACTCAAAGATTGCAGAGTTTTAAACCAAAGATCGCAAGATTAAAAATCAAAGATCCTGGGTGAAACTCAAGATCGCAAGATTTAAACTCAAAGATGCAAGTTTTAAACTTAAAGGTCGCAAGATTAAACTCAAAGATCGCAAGATTGAAACTCAAAGATCGCAAGAGAACTTAAAGATCGCAAAAAATTAAACTCAAAATAGCAAGATTAAAACTCAAAGATCAAAGATTAAACTCAAGAAAGCAAGATTAAAAATCAAAGATCGCAAGTTAACTATACAAAAACTCAAGATGGGAAGAATGAAACTCAAATAACTCAAAGATCGCAAGAATTAAAAATCAAAGTAGCAATATTGAAACTCAAACATGCCCAAAATTTTAAACCAAAGATGCAAGATTGAAACTCAAAAATCGCAAGATTTTAAAACTCAAAGTCACAAAAGTAAAAACTCAAAGATCGCAAAAATTGGGAAAAAATCATAGAACGAAAGATTGAAACTCAAGGGGTGGGGAAGATTGAAAAATCAAAAATTTACAACATAAAAACCCCAAAGAACGCAAGTTTTAAACTCAAGTTTGCAAGAGTGAAAAAGCAAAGATCGAAAGAAAATTTAAACTTAAAGAAACGCAGGACTGAAAAATTAAAGAAAGCAAGATTGGAAACTCAAAAATGGGGAAGTTTGAAACTTAATGATTGCAAGATTTAAAAAAAAAAAGATCGCAAAATTGAAAATCAAAGATCGCAAGAAATGAAACTCCAAAAATCCAAGATTGAAAACTCAAAAAATTTGGGAAAATTAAAACTCAAAGAAACAAAAAAATTTAAATCAAAGATGGGGAAGATTGAAACTCAAAGATCGCAAGTTTAAAACCATAGATCGCAAGATTTAAACTCAAAAAATCACAAAATTGAAACTCAAAGGGTCGCCCAAAATTGAAAACCAAAAAATCGCAAAGATTGAAACTCAAGATTTGCAAGATTGAAACCAAAAATCTATGATTGAAACCAAAGATCGCCCAAAATTGAAATCCCAAAAATCGCAAGAATTTAACTCAAAAAAACCCCCAAGAATTTTAAACCCCAAAATAGAAAAATTTGAAAATCCAAAGATCGCAAATTAAAACTCAAAGACACAAGAGGGAAAAACCTCCCCAAGAAAAAAAGCAAGATTGGGAAAAACCCAAAGAAGGGAAGATTTAAAAATTTAAAGATCGAGAGATTTTTAAAAAATCATAGATGGCAAGATTGAAAATCCCAAAGGGTCGCCCAAATTTGAAACTCAAAGATCGCAAGGGGTTTTAAAAAAAAAAGATCGCAAGATTTAAAAAAAAAAGATCGCAAAATTGAAAATCAAAAAATCCCCAAGTTTTAAAAATCAAAGATCGCAAAAATTTAAAAATCAAAGATCGCAAGATTTAAAAAATAAAAAGAAACCCCAAAAATTGAAACTAAAGATGCAAGAATTTTTTTGGGAAAATCAAAGATCGCAAGATTGAAACTCAAAGATCGCAAGAATTAAACTCAAAAATAGCAAGAAAGGGAAAATCAAAGATCGCAAAAATTGAAACTCAAAAAAGATTAAATTTTTTGGGAAGATTTAAAATCAAAATCCCCAAAAAATTAAAACTTAAAAAAAACAAGGGTTACAAATCCCAAAAATCGCAAGATTTAAACTCATAGAAGGCAAGATTGAAACTCAAAGATCCCCAAGATTGAAACTCAAAAAATGCAAGTTTTAAACTCAAAGATGCAAGATTGAAAACTCAAAAATTTGGCCCAAAATTAAAAACTAAAGATCGGGAAGATTTAAACTCCTTTTGATGCAAAGAATTTATACTCAAAGATCGCAAGATTTAAAATCAAAGAAGGGAAGATTTTAAAAATCAAAAATCGAAAGATTTTTAAAAAAAAAAGATCCCCAAGATTATAATCTAAAATCGCAAGTTTTTTAAAAATCAAATTTGCTGATTTAAAAATCATAATGGCAAAAAAAATGAAACCCCAAAGATCGCAAGATAGAACCTTTAAAGATCGCAAGATTAAACTAAAAGAAAACGCAAAATTGAAACTCAAAGATCGCAAAGATTTTAAACCAAAGATCGCCAAAATTGAAAATCAAAAAATGCAAGGGTTTTTAAAAATTAAAGATCGCAAAATTAAACTCAAAGAAAACAAAATTAAAATCAAACAGTGAAACTCAAAGATCGCAAGATTGAAACTCAAAGATCGCAAGATTGTAACTCAAAGATCGCAAGAATTAAACTCAAAGATAGCGAAGATTGAAACTCAAAGATCGCAAGATTAAATCTCAAAGATCACAAGAGTAAAACTCAAAGATCGCAAGATTGAAAACACAAAGATCGCAAGATTGAAACTCAAAGATCGCAAGATTAAAACTCAAAGATCGCAAGATTGAAACTCAAAGATCGCAAGATTGAAACTCAAAGATCGCAAGTTGAAACTCAAAGATCGCAAGATTAAAACTCAAAGATCGCAAGATTGAAAACTCAAAGATCGCAAGATTGAAACTCAAAGATCGCAAGATTGAAACTCAAAATCGCAAGATTAAAACTCAAAGATCGCAAGATTGAAACTCAAAGATAGCAAGATTGAAACTCAAAGATCGCAAGATTAAAACTCAAAGATCGCAAGATTGAAACTCAAAGATCGCAAAATTGAAACCCAAAGAATCGCAAGATTAAACTCAAAGATCGCAAGATTAAAACTCATAGATCGCAAGATTGAAACTCAAAGATCGCAAGATTGAAACTCAAAGATCGCAAGAATGAAATTCAAAGATCGCAAGATTGAAACTCAAAGATCGCAAGATTGAAACTCAAAGATTGCAATATTGAAACTCAAAGATTGCAAGATTAAAATTTAAAGATGGCAAGATTTAAAGTCAAAGATCCCAATTTTGAAACTCAAAGATCGCAAGATTGAAATTCAAATATCGCAAGATTGAAACTTATAGATCGAAAGATTGAAACTCAAGGATGGCAAGATTGAAACTCAAAGATTACAAGATAAAAACTCAAAGATCGCAAGATTGAAACTCAAAGATCGCAAGAGTGAAACTCAAAGATCGCAAGATTGAAACTCAAAGATCGCAAGATTGTAACTCAAAGATCGCAAGAATTAAACTCAAAGATAGCAAGATTGAAACTCAAAGATCGCAAGATTAAATCTCAAAGATCACAAGAGTAAAACTCAAAGATCGCAAGATTGAAACACAAAGATCGCAAGATTGAAACTCAAAGATGGCAGGATTAAAACTCAAAGATCGAGAGATTTAAACTAATAGATGGCAAGATTGAAACTCAAAGATCGCAAGTTTGAAACTCAAAGATCGCAAGATTAAAACTCAAAGATCGCAAGATTAAAACTCAAAGATCGCACGATTAAAACTCAAAGATCGCAAGAATTAAACTCAAAGATAGCAAGATTGAAACTCAAAGATCGCAAGATTGAAACTCAAAGATGGCAAGATTGAAACTCAAAGATCGCAAGATTGAAACTCAAAGATCGCAAGATTAAAACTTAAAAATGGCAAGATTACAACTCAAAGATCGCAAGATTTAAACTCATAGATGGCAAGATTGAAACTCAAAGATCGCAAGATTGAAACTCAAAGATAGCAAGTTTAAAACTCAAAGATCGCAAAAATTGAAACTCAAAGATGGCAAGATTACAACTCAAAGATCGCAAGATTTAAACTCATAGATAGCAAGAATGATACTCAAAGATCGCAAGATTAAAACTCAAAGATGGCAAGATTAAAACTCAAAGATCGAAAGATTAAAACTGAAAGATCGCAAGATTATAACTCTAAGATCGCAAGTTTAAAACTCAAAGATCGCATGATTTAAACTCATAGATGGCAAGAATGAAACTCAAAGATCACAAGATAGAAACTCAAAGATCGCAAGATTGAAACTCAAAGATCGCAAGATTGAAACTCAAAGATCGCATGATTGAAACTCAAAAATCGCAAGATTGAAACTCAAAGATCGCAAGATTATAACTCAAAGATCGCAAGAATTAAACTCAAAGATAGCAATATTAAAACTCAAACATCGAAAGATTGAAACTCAAAGATGGCAAGATTACAACTCAAAAATCGCAAGATTTAAACTCATAGATGGCAAGACTGAAACTCAAAGATAGCAAGATTTAAACTCAAAGATGGCAAGATTGAAACTCAAAGATGGCAATTTTAAAACTCAAAGATAGGGAAATTGAAACTCAAAGAAAGCAAGATTGAAACTCAAAAATCGCATGATTGAAACTCAAAGATCGCAAGATTGAAACTCAAAGATCGCAAGATTGAAATTCAAAGATCGCAATATTGAAACTCAAAGATAGCAAGATTGAAACTCAAAGATCGCAAGATTAAAACTCAAAGATGGCAAGATTGAAACTCAAAGATCGCAAGATTAAAACTCTAAGATCGCAAGATTAAAACTCATAGATCGCAAGATTGAAACTCAAAGATCGCAAGATTGAAACTCAAAGATCGCAAGAATGAAATTCAAAGATCGCAAGATTGAAACTCAAAGATCGCAAGATTAAAACTCAAAGATCGCAAGATTAAAACTAAAAGATCGCAAGATTAAAACTCAAAGATCGCAAGATTAAAACTCAAAGATCGCAAGATTGAAACTCAAGATCGCAAGACTGAAACTCAAAGATCGAGAGATTTGAACTCATAGATGGCAAGATTGAAACTCAAAGATCGCAAGTTTGAAACTCAAAGATCGCAAGATTGAAACTCAAAGATGGCAAGATTATAACTCAAAGATCGCAAGATTTAAACTCATAGATGGCAAGACTGAAACTCAAAGATAGCAAGATTGAAACTCAAAGATGGCAAGATTGAAACTCAAAGATGGCAATTTTAAAACTCAAAGATAGGGAAATTGAAACTCAAAGAAAGCAAGATTGAAACTCAAAAATCGCATGATTGAAACTCAAAGATCGCAAGATTGAAACTCAAAGATCGCAAGATTGAAATTCAAAGATCGCAATATTGAAACTCAAAGATAGCAAGATTGAAACTCAAAGATCGCAAGATTAAAACTCAAAGATGGCAAGATTGAAACTCAAAGATCGCAAGATTAAAACTCAAAGATCGCAAGATTAAAACTCATAGATCGCAAGATTGAAACTCAAAGATCGCAAGATTGAAACTCAAAGATCGCAAGAATGAAATTCAAAGATCGCAAGATTGAAACTCAAAGATCGCAAGATTGAAACTTAAAGATTGCAATATTGAAACTCAAAGATTGCAAGATTAAAATTTAAAGATGCAAGATTTTAAAGTCAAAGATCCCAATTTTGAAACTCAAAGATCGCAAGATTGAAATTCAAATAGTGCAAGATTGAAACTTATAGATCGAAAGATTGAAACTCAAGGATGGCAAGATTGAAACTCAAAGATTACAAGATAAAAACTCAAAGATCGCAAGATTGAAACTTAAAGATCGCAAGAGTGAAACTCAAAGATCGCAAGATTGAAACTCAAAGATCGCAGGACTGAAACTCAAGATCGCAAGATAGAAATAAATGAAAAAAAAAAAAAAAAAAAAAAAAGGAAATAAAAAAGGGGGAAAAAACTCTAAGATCGCAAGATTAAAAACCTAGATCCAAAATTAACTCAAATATCGCAAAAAACCAAAAAAAAAAATTAAAAAAAAAATAAAACCCAAATTAAAAAAAAAAGTTTAAAAAAAAACCCAAGATTAAAAAAACCAAAAAAATTTTAAAAAAAAAACTAAATGCCAAATTAAAAAAAAAAAAAAAAAATTAAAAAGATCGCAGATTGAAACTCAAAAAACGCAAGAGAAACCAAAGACGCAAAATTAAACTTAAAGATCCCAAATTAAAACTCAAAAATAAAATTAAAAAAAACCCAAAAAAAAAAGATTAAACTCAAAGATCAAAATTAAACTCAAAGTCGCAAGATTAAACCAAAGATCCAAGATAAAAATCAAAATGCAAGATTAAAAACCCAAAAATCGAAATTAAACCAAAAAAAATTAAAAAAAGATCGAAGTTTAAACTCAAGATGAAAATTAAATCAAAGTTTGCAAATTTTAAACAAAAACGCCCGATTAAAATCAAAGATGCAAATTAAACAAAAAATCGCAAAAAATCAAAAATCGGGAAATTTAAACCAAAAAATCGCAAGATTAAAAATCAAAGATCGCAAGATTAAAACTAAAGTCGCAAAATTGAAACTCAAAAAATCGCAAAGATTAAACTCAAAGGCAAGAAACTAAAAAAAGAAATTTAAAATCAAAGAAACAAGATTGAAAAAAAGATCCAAGATTAAAATCAAAGATCGCAGATTAAACTAAAGATGCAAATTAAACTCAAAAAAATTAAAAAAGGCAAGAAATTTAAAATCAAAATGCAAATTAAAAATCAAAATGAAGATTTTAAACTCAAAAATGGAAGAAAAACTAAAATGCAAGATTTAAACTCAAGATGGGAATAAAACTAAAAAAAGAAATTTAAACCAAAGAGGCAAGATTTAAACTCAAAAAAGGGGAAAATTTTTTAAATCAAAGTGGGAATTAAATCAAAGAAAGCAAATTGAAATCAAAAAAGCATATTGAAAACAAAGGGAAGATGAAATCAAAAGCAAGATTAAATTTAAAGATGCAAATTGAAACTCAAAGATGCAAGATTAAAAAATCCAAGATTTAAAAATAAAAAAAAAAAATTAAAAAAAAAAAATTAAAAAGATCGCAAGAAAAAACCCAAAACGCAAGATTAAAAAAATCGCAAGTTAAAAATAAAGATCGCAAGAATAAATTTAAAGATCGCAAGATTTTAACAAAGTCGCAAAATTAAAAATCAAAGATCGCAAGATTAAAAATAAAAGATCGAAGATTTAAACTCAAAGATGCAAGATTAAACTAAAGATCGCAAATTGAAAATCAAAGATGCAAATGAAACCAAAAAATGAGATTAAACTCAAGATGAAAATTAAAATCAAGATGCAAGTTTTAAAACTCAAAGATGCAAGATTGAAAAATCAAAGAGGAAAATTAAACTAAAATAAATTTTTTAACCAAAAGGGAAATGAAACTCAAAGAACAAGATTAAATCAAAAATGGAAAATTTAAAACCCAAAGATGGGAATTTTTTAAAATCAAAGATAGGGGAAATTAAACCAAAAAAAAGAAAAAATTTTAAAAAAAAAAAATTAAAAAAAGCAAATTTAAACTCAAAGATCGCAAGATTAAATTTAAACGAAATTAAAAAAAAAGATGAAGATTGAAACCAAAAGGGAAGATTAAAAATCAAAAAATGGGAAGATTTAAATCAAAAATCGCAAGTTAAACTAAGATCCAAGATTAAAAATAAATTAAAAAAAAAAGAAAAAAAAAAAAAAATCAAAGACCCCTTGAAAATCAAAAATCGCAAGATTGAAATTAAAATTTCAAATTGGGAAAATAAAGACGAAAAAAATTTTAAAATGGCAAATTTAAATCAAAGATCCAATTTTTAAAAAAACCAATAAATTAAAAATGCAAAGGGAAATTTAAAAAAAAAAAAAAATGGGGTTTTTAAAAAAAAAAAAAAAAAAAACCAAAACCAAAATGAAAAAAAAAAAAGAAAAAAAAAAACCAAAAAAAACAAAGATGAAAATTAAAACAAAAGGGGGGTTTAAAAAATTTAAATTTAAAAAGAAAAATTAAAAAAACCAAGTTTTAAAAAAAAAAAAATTAAAAAAAAAAAAACTCAAAGTCAAAAATTTAAAATCAAGATTGCAAGTTAAAAAACAAAGATCGCAATTTAAACCCAAAAATCGCAAGTTAAAAAAATCCAAGTTTTAAAATAAAGACGCAAGATAAAAAAAAAAAAGATTTAAAACCCAAAAATGCAGATTAAAACCAAAAATCGCAAGATTAAATCAAAAATCGCAAAATTTAACTTAAAAAAACGAAAAAATTAAACCAAAAAGAAATTTAAAAAAACCCAAAAAAATAAAAAATTAAATCAAAAAAAATTAAAATCCAAAAAAAACTCAAGTCGCAAGATTTAAACTCAAAACCCAAAAAAAACTCAAAATTCCAAGAATAAAAATCAAAAAAAAAAAAAAAAAAAAAAAAAATGGAAAAAAAAAAATTAAACTCAAAATCCAAAAAAACCAAAAATCGCAAGAAATTAAACCCCAAAAAGAAAATTTAAATAAAAAAAAAAAACAAAAAAACAAAGATTAAAAAAAAAAAAAAATTAAAAAAAATAAAACTCAAAGATCGCAAGATTGAAACTCATAGATCGAAAGATTGAAACTCAAGGATGGCAAGATTGAAACTCAAAGATCACAACATAAAAACTCAAAGATCGCAAGATTTAAACTCAAAGTTTGCAAGAGTGAAACGCAAAGATCGCAAGATTGAAACTCAAAGATAGCAGGACTGAAACTCAAAGATCGCAAGATTGAAACTCAAAGATGGCAAGTTTGAAACTTAATGATTGCAAGATTAAAACTCAAAGATCGCAAGATTGAAACTCAAAGATCGCAAGACTGAAACTCAAAGATCGCAAGATTGAAACTCAAAGATGGCAAGATTAAAACTCAAAGATCAAAAGATTTAAACTCATAGATGGCAAGATTGAAACTCAAAGATCGCAAGTTTAAAACTCATAGATCGCAAGATTGAAACTCAAAGATCACAAGATTGAAACTCAAAGATCGCAAGATTGAAACTCAAAGATCGCAAGATTGAAACTCAAAGATCGCAAGATTGAAACTCAAAGATCGCATGATTGAAACTCAAAGATCGCAAGATTGAAACTCAAAGATCGCAAGATTGTAACTCAAAGATCGCAAGAATTAAACTCAAAGATAGCAAGATTGAAACTCAAAGATCGCAAGATTAAATCTCAAAGATCACAAGAGTAAAACTCAAAGATCGCAAGATTGAAACACAAAGATCGCAAGATTGAAACTCAAAGATGGCAAGATTAAAACTCAAAGATCGAGAGATTTAAACTCATAGATGGCAAGATTGAAACTCAAAGATCGCAAGTTTGAAACTCAAAGATCGCAAGATTAAAACTCAAAGATCGCAAGATTAAAACTAAAAGATCGCAAGATTGAAACTCAAAGATCGCAAGTTTGAAACTCAAAGATCGCAAGATTAAAACTCAAAGATCGCAAGATTAAAACTAAAAGATCGCAAGATTGAAACTCAAAGATCGCAAGATTGAAACTCAAAGATCGCAAGATTGAAACTCAAAGATCGCAAGAATTAAACTCAAAGATAGCAAGATTGAAACTCAAAGATCGCAAGATTGAAACTCAAAGATCGCAAGATTGAAACTCAAAGATCGCAAGATTAAAACTAAAAAATGGCAAGATTACAACTCAAAGATCGCAAGATTTAAACTCATAGATGGCAAGATTGAAACTCAAAGATCGCAAGATTGAAACTCAAAGATAGCAAGTTTGAAACTCAAAGATCGCAAGATTGAAACTCAAAGATGGCAAGATTACAACTCAAAGATCGCAAGATTTAAACTCATAGATAGCAAGAATGATACTCAAAGATCGCAAGATTGAAACTCAAAGATGGCAAGATTAAAACTCAAAGATCGAAAGATTAAAACTGAAAGATCGCAAGATTATAACTCTAAGATCGCAAGTTTAAAACTCAAAGATCGCATGATTTAAACTCATAGATAGCAAGAATGAAACTCAAAGATCGCAAGATAGAAACTCAAAGATCGCAAGATTGAAACTCAAAGATCGCAAGATTGAAACTCAAAGATCGCATGATTGAAACTCAAAGATCGCAAGATTGAAACTCAAAGATCGCAAGATTATAACTCAAAGATCGCAAGAATTAAACTCAAAGATAGCAATATTAAAACTCAATCATCGAAAGATTGAAACTCAAAGATGGCAAGATTGAAACTCAAAGATCGCAAGATTAAATCTCAAAGATCACAAGAGTAAAACTCAAAGATCGCAAGATTGAAACACAAAGATCGCAAGATTGAAACTCAAAGATGGCAAGATTAAAACTCAAAGATCGAGAGATTTAAACTCATAGATGGCAAGATTGAAACTCAAAGATCGCAAGTTTGAAACTCAAAGATCGCAAGATTAAAACTCAAAGATCGCAAGATTAAAACTAAAAGATCGCAAGATTGAAACTCAAAGATCGCAAGTTTGAAACTCAAAGATCGCAAGATTAAAACTCAAAGATCGCAAGATTAAAACTAAAAGATCGCAAGATTGAAACTCAAAGATCGCAAGATTGAAACTCAAAGATCGCAAGATTGAAACTCAAAGATCGCAAGAATTAAACTCAAAGATAGCAAGATTGAAACTCAAAGATCGCAAGATTGAAACTCAAAGATCGCATGATTGAAACTCAAAGATCGCAAGATTGAAACTCAAAGATCGCAAGATTATAACTCAAAGATCGCAAGAATTAAACTCAAAGATAGCAATATTAAAACTCAAACATCGAAAGATTGAAACTCAAAGATGGCAAGATTACAACTCAAAAATCGCAAGATTTAAACTCATAGATGGCAAGACTGAAACTCAAAGATAGCAAGATTTAAACTCAAAGATGGCAAGATTGAAACTCAAAGATGGCAATTTTAAAACTCAAAGATAGGGAAATTGAAACTCAAAGAAAGCAAGATTGAAACTCAAAAATCGCATGATTGAAAATCAAAGATCGCAAGATTGAAACTCAAAGATCGCAAGATTGAAATTCAAAGATCGCAATATTGAAACTCAAAGATAGCAAGATTGAAACTCAAAGATCGCAAGATTAAAACTCAAAGATGGCAAGATTGAAACTCAAAGATCGCAAGATTAAAACTCTAAGATCGCAAGATTAAAACTCATAGATCGCAAGATTGAAACTCAAAGATCGCAAGATTGAAACTCAAAGATCGCAAGAATGAAATTCAAAGATCGCAAGATTGAAACTCAAAGATCGCAAGATTAAAACTCAAAGATCGCAAGATTAAAACTAAAAGATCGCAAGATTAAAACTCAAAGATCGCAAGATTAAAACTCAAAGATCGCAAGATTGAAACTCAAAGATCGCAAGATTGAAACTCAAAGATCGCAAAATTGAAACTCAAAGATCGCATGATTGAAACTCAAAGATCGCAAGATTGAAACTCAAAGATCGCAAGATTATAACTTAAAGATCGCAAGAATTAAACTCAAAGATATCAATATTAAAACTCAATCATCGAAAGATTGAAACTCAAAGATGGCAAGATTGAAACTCAAAGATCGCAAGATTAAATCTCAAAGATCACAAGAGTAAAACTCAAAGATCGCAAGATTGAAACACAAAGATCGCAAGATTGAAACTCAAAGATGGCAAGATTAAAACTCAAAGATCGAGAGATTTAAACTCATAGATGGCAAGATTGAAACTCAAAGATCGCAAGTTTGAAACTCAAAGATCGCCAGATTAAAACTCAAAGATCGCAAGATTAAAACTAAAAGATCGCAAGATTGAAACTCAAAGATCGCAAGTTTGAAACTCAAAGATCGCAAGATTAAAACTCAAAGATCGCAAGATTAAAACTAAAAGATCGCAAGATTGAAACTAAAAGATCGCAAAGATTGAAACTCAAAGATCGCAAGATTGATACTCAAAGATCGCAAGAATTAAACTCAAAGATAGCAAGATTGAAACTCAAAGATCGCAAGATTGAAACTCAAAGATCGCACGATTGAAACTCAAAGATCGCAAGATTGAAACTCAAAGATCGCAAGATTATAACTCAAAGATCGCAAAAATTAAACTCAAAGATAGCAATATTAAAACTCAAACATCGAAAGATTGAAACTCAAAGATGGCAAGATTACAACTCAAAAATCGCAAGATTTAAACTCATAGATGGCAAGACTGAAACTCAAAGATAGCAAGATTTAAACTCAAAGATGGCAAGATTGAAACTCAAAGATGGCAATTTTAAAACTCAAAGATAGGGAAATTGAAACTCAAAGAAAGCAAGATTGAAACTCAAAAATCGCATGATTGAAAATCAAAGATCGCAAGATTGAAACTCAAAGATCGCAAGATTGAAATTCAAAGATCGCAATATTGAAACTCAAAGATAGCAAGATTGAAACTCAAAGATCGCAAGATTAAAACTCAAAGATGGCAAGATTGAAACTCAAAGATCGCAAGATTAAAACTCTAAGATCGCAAGATTAAAACTCATAGATCGCAAGATTGAAACTCAAATATCGCAAGATTGAAACTCAAAGATCGCAAGAATGAAATTCAAAGATCGCAAGATTGAAACTCAAAGATCGCAAGATTAAAACTCAAAGATCGCAAGATTAAAACTAAAAGATCGCAAGATTAAAACTCAAAGATCGCAAGATTAAAACTCAAAGATCGCAAGATTGAAACTCAAAGATCGCAAGACTGAAACTCAAAGATCGAGAGATTTAAACTCATAGATGGCAAGATTGAAACTCAAAGATCGCAAGTTTGAAACTCAAAGATCGCAAGATTGAAACTCAAAGATGGCAAGATTACAACTCAAAGATCGCAAGATTTAAACTCATAGATGGCAAGACTGAAACTCAAAGATAGCAAGATTGAAACTCAAAGATGGCAAGATTGAAACTCAAAGATGGCAATTTTAAAACTCAAAGATAGGGAAATTGAAACTCAAAGAAAGCAAGATTGAAACTCAAAAATCGCATGATTGAAACTCAAAGATCGCAAGATTGAAACTCAAAGATCGCAAGATTGAAATTCAAAGATCGCAATATTGAAACTCAAAGATAGCAAGATTGAAACTCAAAGATCGCAAGATTAAAACTCAAAGATGGCAAGATTGAAACTCAAAGATCGCAAGATTAAACTCAAAGATCGCAAGATTGAAACTCAAAGATCGCAAGATTGAAACTCAAAGATCGCAAGATTGAAACTCAAAGATCGCAAGATTAAAACTCAAAGATCGCAAGATTAAAACTCAAAGATCGCAAGATTGAAACTCAATGATCGCAAGACTGAAACTCAAAGATCGAGAGATTTAAACTCATAGATGGCAAGATTGAAACTCAAAGATCGCAAGTTTGAAACTAAAAGATCGCAAGATTGAAACTCAAAGATGGCAAGATTACAACTCAAAGATCGCAAGATTTAAACTCATAGATGGCAAGACTGAAACT
Source organism: Stictocephala bisonia (assembly GCA_035578905.1). NCBI lineage: Eukaryota > Metazoa > Arthropoda > Insecta > Hemiptera > Membracidae > Stictocephala > Stictocephala bisonia. Next base: position 90,890 of record JAQJVL010002508.1, read on the forward strand.
CAAAGATCGCAAGATTGAAACTCAAAGATGGCAAGATTGAAACTCAAAGATGGCAATTTTAAAACTCAAAGATGGGTAAATTGAAACTCAAAGAAAGCAAGATTAAAACTCAAAAATCGCATGATTGAAACTCAAAGATCGCAAGATTGAAACTCAAAGATCGCAAGATTGAAATTCAAAGATCGCAAGATTGAAACTCAAAGATAGCAAGATTGAAACTCAAAGATCGCAAGATTGAAACTCAAAGATGGCAAGATTGAAACTCAAAGATCGCAAGATTAAAACTCAAAGATCGCAAGATTAAAACTCATAGATCGCAAGATTGAAACTCAAAGATCGCAAGATTGAAACTCAAAGATCGCAAGAATGAAATTCAAAGATCGCAAGATTGAAACTCAAAGATCGCAAGATTGAAACTCAAAGATCGCAAGATTGAAACTTAAAGATTGCAATATTGAAACTCAAAGATTGCAAGATTGAAACTCAAAGATGGCAAGATTTAAAGTCAAAGATCCCAATTTTGAAACTCAAAGATCGCAAGATTGAAATTCAAAGATCGCAAGATTGAAACTTATAGATCGAAAGATTGAAACTCAAGGATGGCAAGATTGAAACTCAAAGATCACGAGATAAAACTCAAAGATCGCAAGATTGAAACTCAAAGATCGCAAGATTGAAACTCAAAGATCGCAAGATTGAAACTCAAAGATCGCAAGATTAAAACTCAAAGATCGCAAGATTGAAACTCATAGATCGCAAGATTGAAACTCAAAGATCGCAAGATTGAAACTCAAAGATCGCAAGATTGAAACTCAAAGATCGCAAGATTGAAACTCAAAGATAGCAAGATTGAAACTCAAAGATCGCAAGATTGAAACTCAAAGATGGCAAGATTGAAACTCAAAGATCGCAAGATTAAAACTCAAAGATCGCAAGATTAAAACTCATAGATCGCAAGATTGAAACTCAAAGATCGCAAGATTGAAACTCAAAGATCGCAAGATTGAAACTCAAAGATCGCAAGATTGAAACTCAAAGATCGCAAGATTGAAACTCAAAGATCGCAAGATTGAAACTCAAAGATCGCAAGATTAAAACTCAAAGATCGCAAGAATTAAACTCAAAGATAGCAAGATTGAAACTCAAAGATCGCAAGATTGAAACTCAAAGATCGCAAGATTGAAACTCAAAGATCGCAAGATTGAAACTCTCAAAGATCGCAAGATTGAAACTCAAAGATCGCAAGATTGAAACTCAAAGATCGCAAGATTGAAACTCAAAGATCGCAAGATTAAAACTCAAAGATCGCAAGATTAAAACTCATAGATCGCAAGATTGAAACTCAAAGATCGCAAGATTGAAACTCAAAGATCGCAAGATTGAAACTCAAAGATCGCAAGATTGAAACTCAAAGATCGCAAGATTGAAACTCAAAGATCGCAAGATTGAAACTCAAAGATCGCAAGATTATAACTCAAAGATCGCAAGAATTAAACTCAAAGATAGCAATATTAAAACTCAAACATCGAAAGATTGAAACTCAAAGATGGCAAGATTGAAACTCAAAGATCGCAAGATTAAATCTCAAAGATCACAAGAGTAAAACTCAAAGATCGCAAGATTGAAACACAAAGATCGCAAGATTGAAACTCAAAGATGGCAAGATTAAAACTCAAAGATCGAGAGATTTAAACTCATAGATGGCAAGATTGAAACTCAAAGATCGCAAGTTTGAAACTCAAAGATCGCAAGATTAAAACTCAAAGATCGCAAGATTAAAACTAAAAGATCGCAAGATTGAAACTCAAAGATCGCAAGTTTGAAACTCAAAGATCGCAAGATTAAAACTCAAAGATCGCAAGATTAAAACTAAAAGATCGCAAGATTGAAACTCAAAGATCGCAAGATTGAAACTCAAAGATCGCAAGATTGAAACTCAAAGATCGCAAGAATTAAACTCAAAGATAGCAAGATTGAAACTCAAAGATCGCAAGATTGAAACTCAAAGATCGCAAGATTGAAACTCAAAGATCGCAAGATTTAAACTCAAAGATCGCAAGATTAAAACTTAAAAATGGCAAGATTACAACTCAAAGATCGCAAGATTTAAACTCATAGATGGCAAGATTGAAACTCAAAGATCGCAAGATTGAAACTCAAAGATAGCAAGTTTGAAACTCAAAGATCGCAAGATTGAAACTCAAAGATGGCAAGATTACAACTCAAAGATCGCAAGATTTAAACTCATAGATAGCAAGAATGATACTCAAAGATCGCAAGATTGAAACTCAAAGATGGCAAGATTGAAACTCAAAGATCGAAAGATTAAAACTGAAAGATCGCAAGATTATAACTCTAAGATCGCAAGTTTGAAACTCAAAGATCGCATGATTTAAACTCAAAGATCGCAAGATTGAAACTCAAAGATCGCAAGATTGTAACTCAAAGATCGCAAGAATTAAACTCAAAGATAGCAAGATTAAAACTCAAAGATCGCAAGATTGAAACTCAAAGATCGCAAGATGGAAACTCAAAGATCGCAAGATTGAAACTCAAAGATCTTAAGATTGAAACTCAAAGATCGCAAGATTGAAATTCAAAGATCGCAAGATTGAAACTCAAAGATAGCAAGATTGAAACTCAAAGATCGCAAGATTGAAACTCAAAGATGGCAAGATTGAAACTCAAAGATCGCAAGATTAAAACTCAAAGATCGCAAGAATAAAACTCATAGATCGCAAGATTGAAACTCAAAGATCGCAAGATTGAAACTCAAAGATCGCAAGAATGAAATTCAAAGATCGCAAGATTGAAACTCAAAGATCGCAAGATTGAAACTCAAAGATCGCAAGATTGAAACTTAAAGATTGCAATATTGAAACTCAAAGATTGCAAGATTGAAACTCAAAGATGGCAAGATTTAAAGTCAAAGATCCCAATTTTGAAACTCAAAGATCGCAAGATTGAAATTCAAAGATCGCAAGATTGAAACTTATAGATCGAAAGATTGAAACTCAAGGATGGCAAGATTGAAACTCAAAGATCACGAGATAAAAACTCAAAGATCGCAAGATTGAAACTCAAAGATCGCAAGATTGAAACTCAAAGATCGCAAGATTGAAACTCAAAGAACGCAAGATTGAAACTCAAAGATCGCAAGATTGAAACTCAAAGATCGCAAGATTAAAACTTAAAAATGGCAAGATTACAACTCAAAGATCGCAAGATTTAAACTCATAGATGGCAAGATTGAAACTCAAAGATCGCAAGATTGAAACTCAAAGATAGCAAGTTTGAAACTCAAAGATGGCAAGATTACAACTCAAAGATCGCAAGATTTAAACTCATAGATAGCAAGAATGATACTCAAAGATCGCAAGATAGAAACTTAAAGATCGCAAGATTGAAACTCAAAGATCGCAAGATTGAAACTCAAAGATCACAAGATTGAAACTCAAAGTTCGCAAGATTGAAACTCAAAGATCGCAAGATTAAAACTCAAAGATCGCAAGATTGAAATTCAAAGATCGCAAGATTAAAACTCAAAGTTAGCAAGATTGAAACTCAAAGATCGCAAGATTGAAACTCAAAGATGGCAAGATTGAAACTCAAAGATCGCAAGATTAAAACTCAAAGATCGCAAGATTAAAACTCAAAGATTGCAAGATTGAAACTCAAAGATCGCAAGATTGAAACTCAAAGATCGCAAGAATGAAACTCAAAGATCGCAAGATTGAAACTCAAAGATCGCAAGATTGAAACTCAAAGATCGCAAGATTGAAACTTAAAGATTGCAATATTGAAACTCAAAGATTGCAAGATTGAAACTCAAAGATGGCAAGATTTAAAGTAAAAGATCCCAATTTTGAAACTCAAAGATCGCAAGGTTAAAATTCAAAGATCGTAAGATTGAAACTCATAGATCGAAAGATTGAAACTCAAGGATGGCAAGATTGAAACTCAAAGATCACAACATAAAAACTCAAAGATCGTAAGATTTAAACTCATAGATCGCAAGAGTGAAACGCAAAGATCGCAAGATTGAAACTCAAAGATCGCAGGACTGAAACTCAAAGATCGCAAGATTGAAACTCAAAGATGGCAAGTTTGAAACTTAATGATCGCAAGATTAAAACTCAAAGATCGCAAGATTGAAACTCAAAGATCGCAAGACTGAAACTCAAAGATCGCAAGATTGAAACTCAAAGATAGCAAGATTAAAACTCAAAGATCAAAAGATTTAAACTCATAGATGGCAAGATTTAA
>JAQJVL010002509.1:0-45000 GCA_035578905.1 Stictocephala bisonia
AGATATTTACACAGGAAACAGAGGTTTGTAAATACCTATGATCTCGACAAAAAAGAGTTTTACATACTCAGGATACAGTGAGAATGAAGCTTAAGGGTGTTTTCACATATTTAGATATTTACACAGGAAACAGAGGTTTGTAAATACCTATGATCTCGACAAAAAAGAGTTTTTACATACTCAGGATACAGTGAGAATGAAGCTTAAGGGTGTTTTCACATATTGAGATATTTACACAGCAAACAGGGATTTGTAAATACCTATGATCTCGACAAAAAAGAGTTTTACATACTCAGGATACAGTGAGAATGAAGCTTAAGGGTGTTTTCACATATTTAGATATTTACACAGCAAACAGGGGTTTGTAAATACCTATGATCTCGACAAAAAAGAGTTTTTACATACTCAGGATACAGTCAGAATGAAGCTTAAGGGTGTTTTCACATATTTAGATATTTACACAGCAAACAGGGATTTGTAAATACCTATGATCTCGACAAAAAAGAGTTTTACATACTCAGGATACAGTGAGAATGAAGCTTAAGGGTGTTTTAACATATTTAGATATTTACACAGCAAACAGGGATTTGTAAATACCTATGATCTCGACAAAAAAGAGTTTTACATACTCAGGATACAGTGAGAATGAAGCTTAAGGGTGTTTTCACATATTGAGATATTTACACAGCAAACAGGGATTTGTAAATACCTATGATCTCGACAAAAAAGAGTTTTACATACTCAGGATACAGTGAGAATGAAGCTTAAGGGTGTTTTCACATATTTAGATATTTACACAGCAAACAGGGATTTGTAAATACCTATGATCTCGACAAAAAAGAGTTTTTACATACTCAGGATACAGTGAGAATGAAGCTTAAGGGTGTTTTCACATATTTAGATATTTACACAGCAAACAGGGATTTGTAAATACCTATGATCTCGACAAAAAAGAGTTTTTACACACTCTGGATACAGTGAGAATGAAGCTTATGAGTGTTTTCATATATTCAGATGTTTACACAGCAAAAAGGGGCTTTTAAACACCTAGGATCTCACTGTATACACACTCAGAATACAGTGAGAATGAGGCATAAGTGTGTTTTCACATATACAGATGTTTACACAGCAAAAAGGGGCTATTAAACACCTAGGATCTCAACAAAAAAGAGTTGTTACACACTCAGGATACACAATAAATTAAATACTCATAAATAAATGAGATCTCCATATTCAGGTGTTTACATAGAAAAATATGTGTACTAAAATTAGACATACTTTTTATAGACATATATTATAGACTGATTAATACAAGTAATTAAAAACAACCTTTTGTTATACACCTAGGATTTCAACAAAATGGGTTTGTCACACTCTTTGGCTTAGCTTAAAAAGATTCTCTCACAGTCAGAATACGCTGCGATCGCGTCTCCACAAACTGAGCATGTTTACAAAGCAGAAAATACACTTAGGAATATACATAAATGGATTAATGAATCACAATTCCCTGCGGTTTATTTACCGGTAGTTATTTTTATCTTTAACTTGGCTCCAGTAGTACGGGTGTGCAGGATCTGCTGCAAGTAAGGTGAAATAGATTTATCAGTGTCATTCTCCATGTATTCCGTTTAGATTGTAAATAGGTCAATCAATTTTATAACCACATGGCTGATTGTTAGGAATTAGGACATGGGAATCCCTTATCTTATGTAAAGGGATAAAGACGATTTCAGTCGTTTCAATGTGAGTTATAATTATATAAATGCAACATAAACAATTCGTACAAGCAGACTGTCTATTTCGTTCAATGCATTGTGTACCAGTACATTCAGTTTTATCAAAACTTCCTTGTTTTAGTTGAATATTTCGTGTTAAGTGTTCAAGTTAAGTGGTTTGTAAAACATAATACGCTATCAAATTCATGTACAAAGTTGGATCGTGTAATTTAATTAACTGTAAAATAATTAACAATATCACCTGATTTTTGATAGATTTGCTACTACCTGTAAAAGAATCTAATGTCTTATGACATTAATGCTATTGTCCAAATTATTATTTGGCATCCTTAAATATATTTATGTTTCCCTTTAATATCATCATTAGTAATTATATTTCGATAAGTAAAAATGCAAATTAATACATGTTTGAAGAGTTGCATATATACAGGGGGTTTCTTTTAAAACGCAAACATTTTTAGTAGTACAGAAAATGAGGGTTTAAGGTAATTAGGTTGGTAGGCCTGGATCTTCTCTTCCTTGGCTTATCAGCTGATTTACATTGTGGCATTGTTGTTCACTTTAATTGGGTTTCGTGCAATGTCAGTAAGTTGAGGTTAGAAACATGGTTTTGAGCAAACTTTGAAAAATGCGTCCAGAAATTTACTAAAGGGGTCAGAACGTTATATAAATGCTAGTTCTGGTTTATTTTAACAACAAAATTAAACAAAAATGTCATTAAAATTATGTAAATAGTAGTAATAAATGTTAATTATAATAAAATATCTAATAGATAAATGTAAGTTTACGATATAAGTGATGTTTTAAAGAACAAAATTAATTTTGAAAGACAATATGTCTTATTAGAAAGTATGCTGTTCTTAGTATTCTAAAATACATTTATATCGACTTGGAAACATTTACTTACTTTTGTAGACCATGAGTGTACTATCTGCGAGCTGTGTCGGACTGAGCCAGACATGAATTGGCTTTCAGGCAAGGAGTGTGTTCAGCTCTCCACAACTCGTGTCAGGTGATCTTGCCTGGTAATGAAGTGGTGCACTCTACAGTCCTTGATCACGTGATTGGGGAGGTAACGCGTTGGCTCAATGATAAATAACAAAACGAATGAAAGTGTCAAATACTGGGTAAAGGCCATAAATTACATCTGGAATCGTAATAGTATGACGAAAGTTCTGGTAATTTATTTACTAATGTAAACATAATAGTATATGCAAATTAGGGTTGTATTTGGTTTTTTTATTCAAAGTGACTCATGTCAAACTACCATGACAATTTAGGGCCCACCCATCACACATTATAAAATACTCCTTACGAGCCATGTAAACATACTATAGTACAATGGAAATGTTAACGAGAAGGTAATATGTTTTTAGGAAACAACCGTTTTAGTTTTAGTTAGTTTTGAATAAAATTTAGTCCAAAATTCCTTCGTTATCTATGCACACTCAGAATAAGATTTTTCTTTGGTGGGGAGACTCTACTCGCCCTACACCTTACCAATGACACCAGCTAGTTAAGAGTAAGTGTAAGGCTGATTTTATGCGGTGCGTCCCTAGTTCTATTGGATCGAATGGGAGCATTTACTCACGAACGCGTGTAAATTGTCGCTGGAAAAACGCACGTTCTCTAAATACCCACGACAGTCTTCAAGCTTGCGTTCAAAAAGTATTGAGCGTCCGTTCTAAATGCATTGAATCAACTGGGTGCTTTTATGCAGTGCGTTCGTCATCCCGCGATATGGCTGTGGTAAGGTAGCTCCTCTTTTTGGAAACGAGGGGTGGCGCCCAACACCGATGTAGCGGAGTGATATTTTCTTCACTTCGACAAGTTTTCATTATTGTTCCTTTGTAACCCGCATCTGCAATGTCCTTATGTAAACTCCTCTCTGAAATTTTACTCTATTTATGGTATTTATTGACCAGCGCATTCGTTTACGGGGGTTTTCTTATACATTACACAATATAAAATGTATATCAATCACGATAGGGTCCATGTTTAAAATTGTCGACCGGCAGTCAATCACAATTTACAACTGCACAAAGAATAGCTCAGTATAAGTGCGAGTGTAAGCCCTTCCACCGATTCAGATTGTGAACGCGGCAGTAAAAATTTACCATACGCGCTTCTTAATTAAGCGTCAGCCAAAGCCGTGACACGTTCATGTTTGGAAAACGGGATTCGGAACGCGCCACATAAAACCAGCCTTAGAGAGAATCTAATGGTCCTCTTTGTTTCTGTAAATAAATCATTTCTCATTTAATTTGTTCTCTCAACTGCCAATAATAGTCCGTAACATGTCATAATAGACATATTTTATTCATTTATTAATTGATTTACTTATTTAGTCCCAGGATAGAATACAAATAAAAAACAATAATATATACACTGAGTTTAGATTTGAGAGAAAAAAAATTAATAAAAACACATACCAAATGAAACTAATAATCAAGATATAAAACAAAAGGAATATTTATAAAAGTAAGTGCTAAAGTTAAAAAATAAGCTTACTTTGGCATGAAGACTGTATATAAGCCTGAGTTTTAGAAGACAGTTAAATACAAAATATACATATTAAATATAAATATATAAACAGTAAACAAACTTAAAAGAGCCGTAAAAAAGTGTTGGAAAATTGACAACGATTATTTTTAAAATTGAACCGGTAATGATAAAAATACTGAATTTTTTTATTTGACCACAATCTCAATGTGGAGGCTTTGTCTTGGATTGTTTTAAATAAGCCTATAGCATTATGAGAGTTTCATTTGTATTGTCCGTGATATTTTACAGTATATGTATTGTCTACAATGTGTGCGATAAAAACTGTTTTCATTTTTCATACCATTTAAGATAAAAATATTAACCTGGAAATCCAAAAATATAAACTTTTGTAGAAACGTCGTTCAAATACTTAACGTAAGTAATACGTCACAGTATGTATTTAATAATTAATATTAACTCTTCTCACCATTCTCACCACTGTAATTTATATTACAAGTGGCAACTGATTCTGTTCCATCATCACAAATGTATTGTTTCAGGGTGACAATAATTTGTCTCCAGGAACTGGAGGGACAATTACTTCCAGACTGGAACAATGGGGCTCTGGATTGTCCAGACTGAAATTGTCACAATTTGGAGATTGCAAACAGCACCTACTGTCATGTTTCTGACACGTTTATAAATTAAAGACGCCTTAAGGAGCAGGATAATTTTCGATGTTGCACATTCAATTCCACTTGTTCTGTTGATTAAATATTTACTCTTTGGATAAAAAGACTACAACATTATATTATTAGACTAGTTTTCGCAACAAATTATTGTTTATTGATATATTTTCATTAAATATTTGCTAATCATACAACAATGTTTTAAACTGAAATTTATTTTTTTTAAATTTCCGCAATAGATAAATATGGAATAAAAGGTCCCACTTGATTTTCAAAATTTGTTATCAATTTCGTCATACGACGATTAATAAATGACACATTCAACAAATCTAGGGTCAGGTTATGAAATGTTTGGTTAGGATACTAACCTAACCTAACCTTTAGTGGGTCCTAATATTTGAGTAGGTTACGTTTAACATATACTAACCTGAACAACTTTTGTGAAATCTCGTATATCTCAGTTAATATTCATCGTATGAGGACTGTCATGTCATATCCGTGTTCAGGAAGAAATCCTACATGAAATTAATGTAAATATACATGCTTTGTGGAAAAAATGTTTTTCCCTTTTTTTAATATACTATCAAAAACCTGTATTTCCACCAAAACATTTATTCTTCACACTTATTATTCACCAAAACATTCTTAAACGAACGCTAAATTTTAGTTGTTCCATGAATGTATATCGAAAGAATAAATCTTTATTTCCGTTTAGTAAATCAATTAATAGCAAACGTATTTGTAAATACCTAACCTGTTGTAACAACGTTCCACGTATAACGAAACCCTTCTTGGGGCTGATCACCATACATTAGAAATCACAAGGTCTGCTAAACGATTTGACTAAATATTCCCTACATCTATATTTTATTCATGGATTCATTGTGCTTGCAGGATGTGTGGTTCGTTATGCAGGCAATAAATGTATTCCAACTACAACTTGTTGACAAGGACGATTTCCCTCAGCAGAATTGTCTATTTCACACTTAATAACTTCCGTTGTTAAACATTCGGTACGACATTGATTTGTCTAACGTTTAGTACCTAAACAAATTGTTTTTGTATCTGTCAGATATGTCTACCTGTAATAATAGATTACGAAGCCGAAGCCATCTCTACCTATTGACTTTCTGGCTACATGGTAATTTATGTGTACTTTTTTATATAAACTAAAACGTTGAAATGTGTCATGCAGGTTTGTCCTTAGCAACAAATTCAAAGAAATGTTAATTACTATATTAAGAATGTTTTCTACACCCTCAAGTTGATTAATTGAAAAATGTTTTAATTTAAATGTTACAGTAGGAACGTCATGTATTGATTTATTTTTATTTTTTTATTTGTAGTTTATTAGTATTTCTATCCCTTGACTTAAAAAAAAAAATTATTTTCATTTATATTGTTTTATTACTTTTTACTTTATTTATCTTATTTATTTACCAACTCCATATATTTAGCTTTTAGTTTTGCTCAGGCAAACGAACCAGCTGATTTTAAAACTGTCAATTCAGGCTATTTTTAATTATATAATTGCCGCATAATCAGGAAATGTCGATTACAATATATTTAAAAAATATCACGTTTTTATCTGGTCACAGTGATATATTATACCTTTTTTAACAGTCTGTGAAAGCGCAGTTTATTAAAATTTAAAAAGAATATTACAGTGTAATCACAATAAAAATATTAGAGAACAAGTTTAAAATTAATTAAATACAAATTTATTGAGTTACCAACCCTTAATTTTGGTCTAGGAGTTGGTGATACAAGTGCAATATTTGAAAAATTGACACTAGACATCGCCCGCTTAGATTGTGATCTATTCAAAGAATGGGTGTGAGAGAGATACACTGAGTGGTGGAAATGAGATAGAGAACTACTCTTCTCCATCTGTGCCATTCCATTTAAAAATTGTTATGGTAACTAAGCAGGTGGTAGGCCGCGTGCTTGCAGAGCATTAGCAAGACCCGTCCACTACGTCAATAGCAGCAGTGACCATTGGTTGCTTTGAATAATACTAACAAATCAAGTAACCAACTGGAGTAATGGATTTTTGCAACCAGCTCTATTGAAGACCTTAATAGATATCACGTCATTAAGAGTGACAAACATGTTATGTCACTGAATCGATGCACTTGAATAACACTTAACTTTATTGAATGATTGAAGTATCGACTGTTAGCTCAGTTGTAGATTCGAACAATATAACTTATCCTCCGCAGTCCGAAGCATTAGCCACTAAGCAACCACACTGGCACTTTGATTCCCATAACTCATAGCATGACATAGTTTTTAACATTTTAACATATGAAGTATTTCAAGCGAGGAATGAGGGGAAATGTTGGTTTCATTCAAGATTTCGAATGACACTAGGTAGCTTGGAAAATTAAAAATACTAAACTATGCTGTCCCCTCTAGCCAATATGTCTTTTATAAAAACGTAATTTTCCAAGAAGGATTCCAAGCTTTCTGATTATAATTCAGCCTCAGTTGTGAGTTGAACCACGAGCCAAAAATGGACTTTGAGGTAGATTGAATTCCTATCTACTGATAAGAAGCTGGAATTATTGCAAAATACTATTACTACCTCGTAATACCACGTACTTCTAATTTTTAATCATGTTTTAATTGATTTAGAAATGAAAATATATAAAATTCAAATTGCAATTTTGAATCATGTTTTATATGGGGAAAACAATGCAAGTATACTATTATTTAAATATATTTTAAAGTAATTAATATTAAATTAACTTAATGCAAAAAATTAACTTTAAAGTTAATTAGAAGTTCAAACGAGAGCGATTTTATTGATTTGTGGAGTACATTTAAAACTCAAGGGTGATCTATAAAAATATAAAAAAATAAATAAATAAAAAATGTACGACACTTCCTTCACTATTTATTTACAAAAGCTTGATATATTCCAAAAATAATATACATGAATTTCTTCATAACAAAAATATCCATAAGACTGAAACAAGAAGGTCAATTCAACTAAAAATGCAATAATATAGCATAAATACTCAACAACAGAAAAAAATATGAATTTACGGTTATTTAAATTATACAATAAATTTCCTTATTAAGAAGAAATCTAGACTTTAAACAATGATACAAAATTGTATGCAAGGCTTTATTGTAAGTATGTTTATACAAAACAGATTTTTTTTTAAATTAAAGTTTGATTAATATATACATGTAATTCAACTTTATTTTTACTTTGAAACATTGTAATGCCCCACTCGAGGATTTCTACCATTAATATTGAACTTTGCTGCTCTAGCAAGATATACTGATTTAATTAGAAATTATCGTAACTTAGAATATACAATTCAACAACCTATAGATTATAATTTGAGGAACAGGCAGTATGTTGTTCAAAGACACATAAACTATTATGGCAAGTGTGTGCCTACTTATAGAATCCCTTTACTAATTAATTCCTTACCTAGAGAACTACAAACCTTGGAGAAAAATGCTGAAATAAAAATAAACTACTTTATTTATAATAATATAACATACATTTCTTACCTAATCTTAATTCAAAAATATAAAAAGAGACTGTCCAAAAAATGCAATATGACACTCACAAAAAAAATCTATTTGACTCTGGAACTGGCGGATGGCAAGAAGCATAATTTTCTCAACACTCATCACAAAATTGTAATCATACACACCTGGTAGTTAAAATAATACAAATTTAGGGGTTTCCTGTTAAAAATGATAATATTAAATAAACAAAAATTATTTAATAGGTGAATGTGACTATACAGTGAAACATGAATATATATAAAGCAAGCTGGTCAAGCACTGAGAGGATACTAATGAAATAAGTACATTCATGAACGAACATACAAGTTGACCTTCCCATCCTGTACATGTCCATTTGTCACACATTGTATCTAAATATTGGGTGAAATTGGCATACCACAAGAAACTATGATTCAGTAAGATAGCAAACCCTTTTAAAATTAACCTTTAATTTAAGATTTTGTTTTTGTGTCTTTGAACGATAGGCGAGAAAAATATTTGTATGATTTATTTTCATTGAATCATTTCACTTACTTAATCACTTTTTTTAGTATAATTGTGTTAGTAAATTTTAGGATTTAAAATTTAATTCTTGTTGTTTTTGTTTTTTGTTGATTCTAAAGATTTTATTGAGTTATTTTGTTGTATATATAAGAGTCCAATGTTACATTTATCCCACTGTTTGATATGTTATTTATTTAAAATTTTTATAATTATTGTTATCTGATTTATTGTTATATTGTTTTTGATTTAAGGAAGTTCCCCCAAAAAAGTGTACTATAATATATATGTATAAATATATGTTTCACATATTATTGTGACACCAATAATTATAAAAAATATTATAGTTTTTCTCTCAATTTGCCTTGAGCTAGAGAGCCAAATTTAAACTGCTCGTATAAATTGTATTTTTTCGCAAGTAATAAATATATTTGAATTGAATATTATTACTATAAAGATCACTATTACTATTAAATAATAGTAATACTAGATTGGGGGCTTTGGTTTAGCATCCGTAAAATTTTTTTGAAATAGTAAATTGTAAACTAATTTAAATTTCTTTTATATATTATATGGCTGGCATTTTTCTTCTATTCCATGCGTGGGTACGGTTGTTGGTTTACATTGATTTAATTTCAAAATAACTTACATAAAAACAATAAGCGCGTAATTTTTCTAGTCAAATTTATACAGACACAGATTTTAACTTTATTTCAACAATCATAAATTACTAAGCAACAAGAACCAAAGACACAGACACGATTGTATCTCGAAATGGATTACTCTACAAGTAATAGTCCCCAAAGGAGAGTCAAAATTTGCCCAGCATGTGCACTGGAGCACTTTACCAATTGTTATGGCGGTGAGTTACACTTTCAGTTTAACATTTCCTTTTATTTTCTCCTCCAAAAGTTTAGACTTGTTGGAGTAATGCAGGTATTACTCCATACAATATACAGTAAACCCTCGATTAAACGGACCCTTCGGATTGAATGGACAGCTTTATTACAGAATCTAAATTGCTATATACTTTAACCCACTCTGAATGAAGTTTTATAGAATAATTAATTTATTAAACGTGTAGTTTTCCTAAGGCAACTTAAAATATTCCATAAATAGTTATTATTATTATTATTCGATATATCATAAATGGTTAATCACTTTTATACAATGCGTATTTGTATGTTTTATTACTTGTAGAGTTAACACTGAGCTTGCAGCATCACAGTTAGTTTTGATTAATATGTGGCAATCTCATAACAGCATGGGGTGAAGTCACCCTGATTTAACGGACTAGAGCCTACCCGATTTAGTCTGTTAAATCGAGAGGGTACTTAGTGGGATATGTTTGTCGGTCGAAATACGTAGGCTCCATACACCCCATCAAAACATTGACGATGATGCCACATGGGAGATGATTGATGTTTCAGTAAGCCTACAATGGCGTCAGATAATATGCCTCCATTTTTAATAAATAATGTCTAAGGTTGGTAAAAAAATTATAAAAAAATAAATAAATAACTCCACAAAGTTATAATGAGTTAAAGGATGTCATTTTGAACAGCTATTATAAAAATTCTCGAATGGTAATGAAAGTGTTAACTTAATATAAATTGCAAAGTATCAAGAAATTTGCAATTGTTTTTAACAAATAAATTCTTATATACCTTCCTTAACATTTTCCAATTATATATATATAAATATATTAAAAAAATTCAGTTTTAGAACCATTTTTTATTTTTCTAATAGTGGTTCTAATGATAACTATGGTCACGGATAATAGCGTTCTCCAAAAAATTCTTCTTGTCAGTGATCATTAGCTAAGTGATAAAACCTTATACATCATTGATAAATCACATAATATTGCCTATATTTTAGGTATCTAAAAGATTTGTTCTAAAATGTTAAAATTTTTAGATATTTAACAACTTTTCAACTGTCCCGTTTTCAAGAGGATTTTTTAGGAAAACAAAAAAGTTCAGTAAAATACATCACATTTAGATAAATATTCCTACCTAGTTTCTATCATCAATCTTTTTTTAGATGTTTAAATGTTTGTAAAAATCACTTACAAACACAAAGACAGAAAACCAATCGAAATAAGACACATGTTATGAAATATTATTTCTTTGTATTGACCAGCTGAACAATGTAGTTAAGTTTGTTTGTGGGGCACCCTGTATAGGGTGGTTATAAAGTGTGTTCGGCCCCTATTTTTCTTTATTATATTTTAAAAAAGATTTTGGACCACACCAATTAATGTACAAACATCTTTTGTGACACTTAACATTTTTGGGAGCCTTTTGATGTCCAATACGAAAAGATAAATTAAAAAATCTTTAATGAGATTTATAATTTAATATTGGATTTGATTCCTGACAATAATGGCGCAATCAAAACTAAACAGGGTTGTACAGTTTACGAGAAACTCGCAGCTTGTAACAGGCAGATTGATAGTTGTAAGAAGAAGATGGTTATGGACCTTATAAGTCAATATTTAATTTTGTTCCTTGAAAACAATAGTGAAATGAGAACAAAAAATAGATTTATTAATTAGTTTTATTACAAATGGCTGTCGTGATTAATAAAAATATACATTATTACAGTAGATCAAGGTTTGTGATTCTCCTTTCCCGCCATATGAGACAGAAGCGTTCAATCGGCAATTAAAAAGATTATACAGTCTCCATCATTGTAACCGGTCTTGTTAATAAGGTTCACTTATTAATAAAAAAACTTATAAAATTGAATAAAATCATTAATAAACTTAAAAATATAAATTACCTTAGAACACACCATGGTTTAACGACTAGTAGCTTAGGCAGCAAGAAAATGTTTATTAATATTACAAGTAGCTATAATTTTTAATACATTCTACAAAATATGAAAAGCTATCACGTATTCATTGCTCCACCCAAAGTTAAATGGTATTTGGATGATAACCTTCTGATAAAAACATCCTAATAATTGCTTTCTAAATTCTTACATTTGCTAGTTTCTTGTAGCAATACAACCCGTTTTAGTTTTGGTTGTACCATTGTTTGAAGAACAACAGGCAATATTAAATGATATATGACATGACTTGCTAATCATTAAGACTTTTGAAGTGTACCTCCTTATCTTGGACGTCAAAAAACTCCCAAACATTGTGAATGTCAAGAAGTTCTTGAGGAGTCAGTTCATGTATGACGTGAATATATTATTTCTCCCAATCTAGAATCCACTCAACAACCGAAGTCATTTGTAACCAGGGCATTCAGTGGTGTTAAAAAAATGTTCGGAATAACTGGAGACTTGACATTCTTTCAACTGCTGGTCATGGTCTATGGTGCTGTTGCGGCCACCACCTGCGCAGTCATGAGCATCGTCTACTGTCTAATGAGACTGACCAAGTACATACTCTTCTTGCTTCTGTATATCATCGACAATTTTTTCTGGATATGCAAAGACGACCGGCTAAACTATTTTGTTATCAAGGTAAGGATCTGTTCCGTTGTATTTGGCTAAGCAGGATTTTTTGTACTATTACCTACTCCTGTAGTCACAAAAATCCCAAGTGACATTTGTCCTCGACAACAATTTGCCTCCACTGTCGTCTACCTTCTACAATCTCCAGACCCCTCCCAGTCTCCTGAGGGGCCCCCTTCACCTGATAACTCCATAAGATCCTTGGTATTGTTATAAATTTCTTAATCGGTGAAAAATAAAATATATTTGTTGATAGTAAACTTAAATTTTAATTTAACATAATACAAAATCAGTAGATCTTAGATTTAATTCTTAAATAAAAATAATATCAATGTTACTCATACTAATCTTTTCTTTTTTTTTTAATTAATAAACTGTTGACTAAACAAATGCTTAAGTATTTACCAGCAAGCCTAAATAAAATCATAAAGGAAAGTTACAGAGTATTTTTTCAGCAACTCTTTGTGTAGGTCAAAACAAGTCTTTCTATTGTAGTCGGGCACCGTAATCGTCATCACTTTCTAATAAAATGTTATCAATTTTTCTAAAAAAAAAACCCTCTGTTTTTTTTAAACTGTTCCAAGTAACATAACAAAAACATACAACAAACACAATTATACTGTAAATGAGCCCCAACAGATCTAATTGGACGTGACGTTTACACTGATTGGTGACCAACTAAATCACCAACAATTCATACTTAATCAATGTAGCTGACGTCTGAATGTCAATGTCAAATCTCAAGTGTCAACACCAAAGAAATAAATCTCGGTTTTTCTTTAAAATGAAATTAACACTACCCAATTCATGACTAACTTAACTAAACATAATATCATATATATTATGAATTACGTTATCATAAAAATCTTATGATCAGCACGGAACTGTTCGTGATAGAATAGATGGCTTAAAATGGTCGTCTTAGAGTAGTTCCACAGTATATTTACAGTCGCGAAACTTTCTTTTGAGAAAAATGCCAACTGGCTCGACGCTAGCGCTCCTAGTGGTCGTAATGTAAAGCTATGGCATATCTGTGCTAGATAGCAAGTCAGTTTACTTACAATTATTGAGTATGAAGCATTAACTTTAAAAAATATAATAAGTTTTTAATCACGACATAAACAACAATCACGTGTGCTACAGCAGCTGCTTCCTACACCATCTGGCTGCTTTACGACCGCTTGGAGCGCTAGCGTCGCGTGGTTGGTAGGTCTAACAGCTGAGCTTGGCGGCTCTATTTTATTACATTATTATACTGTGGTAGTTGCGTGATAGTAAGCGAATGGTTTAATCTTAGATTCTGACCAAGTTTATATTCTGCGCACTTTTGTAATTATATTGTATTACTTTGATGTTGAATAGTTAGGCACATGCCTATAGTTTTACTTTTATTGAACTGTCTATTACAATAATGTACTGTCCGTTCAGGGGGTGATTGCTGTCGTAAGTATTATCTTCCTGACCTACATCGCCTACATTCTGGTGACGACAGTGGAACTACCAATGTTTTATCTCCTCTACTCTCTACTGTATCATGCTTATTCATTTTTGTAATTCAAACAAAATATTCGATCACACAAATAAATTGTACTTTCTTTTATAGTTTTAAATGTACTGTAGAAATATCCTAAGATCTCATAAAGTTGTGATTAAATATTATTTAATTAATCATCAAGCTGTTAAATCAAATACAAACTTTTGAAACAGGATAAGTAATAGCATAGACTAACAAAAAAAGCAATGTATGTTTATAATTGGACTATGATCAGGTAGCTACTCAAGTGCAGTGAGTGAGCTATTGTGAATAAATTTATAGAGGCTTATTATGATTTTATTTAACATAGTAACATCTTTGACCACTTATATTTGTAGTCAAAAGATATATATGCCTTAAAAGATCATTTAAACGCATTAATTTTGTATGTTATATTTAGCATCATTCAGCCCATCATTTTGTACGCTATGTTAAACATTATTCTGTCCATCATTTTGTATGTTTCGTTTAGCATTATTCTACCCATCATTTTGTATGTTACTTTTAGCATTATTCTACCCATCATTTTGTATGTTACTTTTAGTATTATTCTGTCCATCATTTTGTATGTTTCGTTTAGCATTATTCTAACCATCATTTTGTATGTTACGCTTAGCATCATTCTGCCCATAATTTTGGATGTTTTCATTCATAGTATTTTATCTTTGCTATGTATTTGACACGTTTAGCATTATTTTACTCTTACGAATTAAATATTTAAATGTTATTAAAGTTTTTGCATGCCATAAAATATTATTAATCAATAGTAACAAAAACCATAAACGGCTCTTAAAATAATACAACTGAAAATGTAAATATTTATGTAAACACCTCCCTAATAATTTATTGACACAAATTAAATAGTTAAATACTTTATGATTAATATATGTAGGTTGAATGGTAAGATGACTTCACAAATATATCTAGGTTGAATGGTAAGACGACTTCACAAATATATCTAGGTTGAATGGTAAGACGACTTCACAAATATATCTAGGTTGAATGGTAAGACGACTTCACAAATATATCTAGGTTGAATGGTAAGACGACTTCACAAATATATCTAGGTTGAATGGTAAGACGACTTCACAAATATATCTAGGTTGAATGGTAAGACGACTTCACAAATATATCTATGTTGAATGATAAGACGACTTCACAAATATCTTCTGAAAAAAAAAAAACAAATACACTAAGTAAACTCTCATTTTCACTAAACATTGTAAGAAGAAATACGATTTGAAGAAAATTGAATTCCCGTCCAATATATGGAACCATGTGCAGCGTTTGTCAAATTGAACGGCAATAACCCAAGCCATGTTCACAACATAGCCATTACTACTTTCAAAATGATAATTTGCTCTTAGCCTTTTTACAACTGTGATATAGTTATTTTGTCCTAAAATAGTTCAACATGATTCAACTGAAGTTTAAATAAATTAAATTCAAAAACAATATATTAAATAAGTAATAAGAATTATAGTTACTAATCGTGTTCAGATTTATAAATTTGAAATTTAAACTTTTCTCCAAATATTTCAGCGTAATAATGAACTAATCCGTGGATACGAAGCAAGTCACTTTCACTAAAATACGCTATTCAAGTAACATTGGACTATTAACAAAGATTTTCTTTCCTAAATATCACAATAAGTTGTTTCAGATTCAACCGAGATATCCGCAAAGAATTTTAACAAGTTTTTGGTTTAATATGTTCAGAAACGTTACCTTGTAGTGTTCGTATCTTTCGGAATAGGAATTTTTAAAGTGAACTATTTGATTATATAAATTTGTTTTGTCCGTTTTCTTCCATCACACAAGATACCCACACGGCCACCTATCATACCGAAACTTGTTCTTCTATCTACTCACCCATCACATATAAAGCCCGCTGGCCACCTACTCACCCACGTGGCTTGGTGGTACACCCACCCACACAACACACATGGACCGAGTGGCCCACTATCACCTATCACACAAGAGACCTGGTGGCCCACCCACCATTCACATACGTGACTAGATGGCCCTACCACTCCTCTACAGTGTCACGTATGAAGCCTAGTATCCCGGGTGGTTCAGAAGCAGGTCATCACCTCACCGTTTATACGTGTGTCAGGAAATGTTGACGCAGAGATAGTAGAGATACACACACCGGACACAGAGATAGTAGAGATCCACTATACTGGACACAGACACAAATCAATAAGTAACTGGTGATTTATTGAAAGGGAGAAAGCTCATCTAATGAGCAATAATCCCTACAGCTTTTAAATGTAGAAAACTAAACTTAAAAAAAAGAATAATTAAAAAATAAACCTATTTATGTTTACGGAGACTAAACTAACAAGATCTGCGGGAGATCTTGTCTAACGAACTTGCACTAAATCAGTTGAGCACAACTTTCTGCAGTCTGTAAACAGTCGGCTCGTTATACGTTCCACTTTATACATAACTGAGCGGGAAAGGGCTTTTCTTGCTCTGTTTTACATAAAAAGGAACAGTTTACTTCAGAAGTACGAGCAAACCATCAGAAGAATAGCGGTATTCTGGCAATCTCCATCTCAGTCAAACAAAGGAAGCATGGCAGCCATTGACTATATTATTATTGATTATTTTAATATAACTATTAAAATTATTTTGTTAATAGTTTTATACTATTTAAGTAGTTCACCATGGCTTTTATAGTATACAATACTACATTAATAGATTATCTGCTATACAATTTTTACTTAAAAAACAGTTACAGTAAAATATACATACATATAAAATGATTTGATACCAAGTTAAATCCAATACTCTAATCATTTTAGTAACATATTAAAATATAGTACAGTATATTATTTCTAATTAAAAGTAGTTAAAGAATTTCCATGTGTAAAAATAAGAACCTATCATTTGCCAAAAAGTCTGTCAGTTTTATTTAGTTCTTCGTATTTGGTTTATGAATGATGAAGCAAATACGTTCATCTTTTAGGTAGTGAAAGTAATCTATATCAATAACAGTGCAAGTTGTAGACCCTACCTGAGTTTGTTGTTTGAGCCTCTAGAGTCTTTAAAGCTAACTAGCCGATATGAACCGCAGAAGATACCGGGTGTGAAATCGTTACAAAAGTCTACATGTCATGAAAATTCATGTTCAAGACCGTACCTGAGTTTGATGTTTGAGCCTCTAGAGTTTCTGAAGGTAACGAACCGATATGAACCGCAGAATGTACCGGGTGTGAAGTCGTTACAAAAATCTACATGTCATGGAAGTCTATATTGTAGACCGCACCTGAGTTATTTGTTTGAGCCTCTAGTTTCTGAAGGTAACGAACCGATATGAACCGCAGGATGTACCGGGTGTGAAGTCGTTACAAAAATCTACATGTCATGGAAGTCTATATTGTAGACCGTACCTGAGTTATCTGTTTGAGCCTCTAGAGTTTCTGAAGGTAACGAACCGATATGAACCGCAGGATGTACCGGGTGTGAAGTCGTTACAAAAATCTACATGTCATGGAAGTCTATATTGTAGACCGTACCTGAGTTATTTGTTTGAGCCTCTAGAGTTTCTGAAGGTAACGAACCGATATGAACCACATAAGGTACCGGGTGAGAAGTCGTTACAAAAGTCTACATGTCATGAAAGTGTATATTGTAGACCGTACCTGAGTTTGATGTTTGAGCCTCTAGAGTTTCTGAAGGTAACGAACCTATATGAACCGCAGGGTGTACCGGGTGTGAAGTCGTTACAATAGTCTACATGTCATGAAAGTCTATATTGTAGACCGTACCTGAGTTTGATGTTTGAGCCTCTATAGTTTCTGAAGGTAACGAACCGATATGAACCGCAGGATGTACCGGGTGTGAAGTCGTTACAAAAGTCTACATGTCATGAAAGTGTATATTGTAGACCGTACCTGAGTTTGATGTTTGAGCCTCTATGGTTTCTGAAGGTAACAACCGATATGAACCGGAGCAGGATGTACTGGGTGTGAAGTCCTTACAAAAGTCTACATGTCATGAAAGTGTATATTGTAGACCGTACCTGAGTTATTTGTTTGAGCCTCTATAGTTTCTGAAGGTAACAACCTATATGAATCGCAGGATGTACCGGGTGTGAAGTCGTTACAAAAGTCTACATGTCATGAAAGTGTATATTGTAGACCGTACCTGAGTTATTTGTTTGAACCTCTATAGTTTCTGAAGGTAACAACCGATATGAACCGGAGGATGTAACGGGTGTGAGGTCGTTACAAAAGTCTACATGTCATGAAAGTCTATATTGTAGACCGTACCTGAGTTATTTGTTTGAGCCTCTATAGTTTCTGAAGGTAACAACCTATATGAACCGCAGGATGTACCGGGTGTGAAGTCGTTACAAAAGACTACATGTCATGAAAGTGTATATTGTAGACCGTACCTGAGTTATTTGTTTGAGCCTCTAGAGTTTCTGAAGGTAACGAACCGACATGAACCGCAGGATGTACTGGGTGTGAAGTCGTTACAAAAATCTACATGTCATGGAAGTCTATATTGTAGACCGTACCTGAGTTATTTGTTTGAGCCTCTAGAGTTTCTGAAGGTAACGAACCGATATGAACCACATAAGGTACCGGGTGAGAAGTCGTTACAAAAGTCTACATGTCATGAAAGTGTATATTGTAGACCGTACCTGAGTTTGATGTTTGAGCCTCTAGAGTTTCTGAAGGTAACGAACCTATATGAACCGCAGGATGTACCGGGTGTGAAGTCGTTACAATAGTCTACATGTCATGAAAGTCTATATTGTAGACCGTACCTGAGTTTGATGTTTGAGCCTCTATAGTTTCTGAAGGTAACGAACCGATATGAACCGCAGGATGTACCGGGTGTGAAGTCGTTACAAAAGTCTACATGTCATGAAAGTGTATATTGTAGACCGTACCTGAGTTATTTGTTTGAGCCTCTATGGTTTCTGAAGGTAACAACCGATATGAACCGGAGCAGGATGTACTGGGTGTGAAGTCCTTACAAAAGTCTACATGTCATGAAAGTGTATATTGTAGACCGTACCTGAGTTATTTGTTTGAGCCTCTATAGTTTCTGAAGGTAACAACCTATATGAATCGCAGGATGTACCGGGTGTGAAGTCGTTACAAAAGTCTACATGTCATGAAAGTGTATATTGTAGACCGTACTTGAGTTATTTGTTTGAACCTCTATAGTTTCTGAAGGTAACAACCGATATGAACCGGAGGATGTAACGGGTGTGAGGTCGTTACAAAAGTCTACATGTCATGAAAGTCTATATTGTAGACCGTACCTGAGTTATTTGTTTGAGCCTCTATAGTTTCTGAAGGTAACAACCGATATGAACCGGAGCAGGATGTACTGGGTGTGAAGTCGTTACGAAAGCCTACATGTCATGAAAATGTATGTTCTAGACCGTACCTGAGTTAGTTGTTTGAGCCTCTATAGTTTCTGAAGCTAACGAACCGATATGAACCGCAGGAGGTACTGGGTATGAAGTTGTTACAAAAGTCTACATGTCATGAAAATTCATGTTCTAGACCGTACATGAGTTTGTTGTTTGGGCCTCTAGAGTTTCTGAAGCTAACGAACCGATAAGAACCGCAGGAGGTAGGCTTACCAGGATGTGAAGTCGTTATAAAAGCCTACATGTTACGAAAGTTAAAGTTGTAGACCGTATCTGAGTGTGTTATTAGAGCCTTTAAGAACGAATTAAGCGGGAAAAAGTTTCAAAAATACTAAAAGCACACAAAGCAATTTGCGTAAGTCTGGAGAAAATCACGAAATGAACATTGGACTAACAACCTCCCACTCAAACTTTGGTCAAATATAACAAAATATTCATGCTCCTTTTTATATTAATTTTGGTTATAAAATGGTTATAAGGTACGTTTTTAAAATTACCAATAAATGGCGTCTATTTATCTGGGATCTCAATACTATCGTATTTGTAAAATCTATTAATAGATTTGACACAATGCTCTAATAAATACATATAAATGATAGGGTAATTGTATCATAGCGACAGGTGAGTAGAATACCATATGAATAAAGAAAACCACATGATTCTCGGTCATATAGGTTTAAATTAGTTGTAAAACAACTTAAACAGTTGTTTACAATCCGTTTCGTAGAGTTGCTATTTCAAGTTAAAAGTCAAGTAGATATCAACAGTTCTTCTATAACCTATAATTCGTTAAAACATTTAATTAGTAACCTTTCATGAACATTTAATGTTTATGTTTAAAAATTAGGATTAAAGTAACTTTATTATTATTTAATAATAATAATAATAAATTCTTTATTTTTCTCTCAATTAGAGGAATTATTGTTACATTCAAATAACATTTAACTGATGTATTAAACTTATAACAAAATAGTATGTATAGTAATAAATAAACAAACAGTATACGAAATATACGAATCGTATTACTGTTTGAGAATGTTACCCTACATATTATAGCTATGTAGATTGGCCTTTGTTATTAATTCTCTCCCAGGTAACACTGTATTATTCTACCAACCTATCATGTCACACCGATTGGGATGGACTGTTGTCCCAGAGCTGTTCCTTCCCGTAAGATCCTACGCAATCACTGGGAGTGCTCTTGTGTTCTGAGGATGACCCTACAGGATCTCTGCCAAACATTGTACAGAGAATTCAATCACTGATTAAAGGATTAAATGTTTTATAACTAGGCCTACAACTTTTTTATATTTGAAAAAAGCTCGATTATTAAAATATCATGTAGTCACTATAGATTTATACCATAATTCGATCCAGGTAATTCAGTAAGTGTATTTACTGATGGCGTTTCTGAAATGCACTTTAATTCTGATTTGAAGTAACAAGTATAAACTATGGTACTCTTTACGTTGTTGTGTTTACTTTGTTATAGGCCATAACTTTAGTACGTACTAAATATATGAATTTGTACCCACAGTTTGAATAAAATAGATGAAAATGTAGATATCCTAAAATTTTGTAAGAAGGGCCGTAATGCTTGGGAAGAGTTATTTATTTTTAAAGAAAAATGTAAGAATCGTGATAAATTAATGAATGAACAGGTTAATTTTGATTCCGAAATAGTTTTTAATAGTGTATTTTCAGTGACTAAAAGAACAGAAGTAACAGGCAATAGGGAGTAACCAATAGTATCGCAACAGCCACCATTTTGACGATTCCAGCCAATTGGGTCACGTGATCATAGGCCTATAAATTGAGTTGTAGAACACCATTTTCCATTCTTTTGTGAATCCCTCTGGTCTGAGGAAGGTGAGCGTAGTTCACAGAAATCGATCACCATAATATTTGTGCATTTTGTACTTGTATTGTAATATATTTGTGCATTTTGTGCTTATATTGTAATAAATTTGTGTTGTGTGAGGTTTACTTGTACCATATATATACCAACACTTATTATGCTAATTGAAAACTACTACTAAATATATTTAGAGAACCGACATTCAATAAATTGTTATAAATCCTTAAATACCCTAAGTCAAAACTTGTATAATAGGTTAGAAATATGTAGTATGCCATTTTTAGAACGATTAAGTAAATAGATACATCATGCTTCTTTTTGCACAGTGTTTAAATATATTTTTGTCCAAAATCAAAACAGTTTTCTTTGATAAAATGGGAAATCCAGAAGCCATTGGAGCGTCAGTTACTTGGT
Organism: Stictocephala bisonia; assembly: GCA_035578905.1. Lineage (NCBI taxonomy): Eukaryota > Metazoa > Arthropoda > Insecta > Hemiptera > Membracidae > Stictocephala > Stictocephala bisonia. The sequence continues at coordinate 21,617 of JAQJVL010002509.1, forward strand.
TGGAATCTTCTCGTTAACTAAAATATTTTATCAGTAATACCTTGTACTATACTGGTTCTACCTTACTCTGCCCGAATAAGTTTCCCCGTACAGATCAGTAATCTATGGGTAATAAGTTTCCCCGTACAGATCAGTAATATATGGGTAATAAGTTTCCCCGTACAGATCAGTAATCTATGGGTAATAAGTTTCCCCGTACAGATCAGTAATATATGGGTAATAAGTTTTCCCGTACAGATCAGTAATATATGGATAATAAGTTTCCCCGTACAGATCAGTAACATATAGGTAATAAGTTTCCCCGTACAGATCAGTAATATATGGGTAATAAAGTTTTCCCGTACAGATCAGTAATCTATGGGTAATAAGTTTCCCCGTAAAGATCAGTAATCTATGGGTAATAAGTTTCCCCGTACAGATCAGTAATCTATGGGTAATAGTTTCCCCGTACAAATCAATAATCTATAGGTAATAAGTTTCCCCCGACAGATCAGTAATCTATGGGTAATGAGTTTCCTCGTACAGATCAGTAATATATGGGTAATAAGTTTCCCCGTAAAGATCAGTAATCTATGGGTAATAAGTTTCCCCGTACAGATCAGTAATCTACTCGTATGGGTAATAAGTTTCCCCGTAAAGATGAGGAATATATGGGTGATAAGTTTCCCCGTAAAGATCAGTAATATATGGGTGATAAGTTTCCCCGTACAGATCAGTAATCTATGGGTAATAAGTTTCCCCGTACAGATCAGTAATCCACTCGTATGGGTAATAAGTTTCCCCATAAAGATCAGTAATATATTGGTAATAAGTTTCCCCGTACAGATCAGTAATCTATGGGTAATAGTTTCCCCGTACAAATCAATAATCTATGGGTAGTAAGTTTCCCCCGACAGATCAGTAATCTATGGGTAATGAGTTTCCTCGTACAGATCAGTAATATATGGGTAATAAGTTTCCCCGTAAAGATCAGTAATCTATGGGTAATACGTTTCCCCGTACAGATCAGTAATCTACTCGTATGGGTAATAAGTTTTCCCGTAAAGATCAGTAATATATGGGTGATAAGTTTCCCCGTACAGATCAGTAATCTATGGGTAATAACTTTCCCCGTACAGATCAGTAATCTATGGGTAATAAGTTTCCCCGTACAGATCAGTAATCTACTCGTATGGGTAATAAGTTTCCCCGTAAAGATCAGTAATATATGGGTAATAAGTTTCCCCGTAAAGATCAGTAATGTATGGGTAGTAAGTTTCCCCGTACAGATCAGTAATCTATGTGTAATAAGTTTCCCCGTACAGATCAGTAATCTATGGGTAATAAGTTTCCCCGTAAAGATCAGTAATATATAGGTAATAAGTATCCCCGTACAAATCAGTAATCCATGGGTAATAAGTTTCCCCGTACAGATCAGTAATCTATGGGTAATAAGTTTCCCCGTAAAGATCAGTAATATATGGGTAATAAGTTTCCCCGTACAGATCAGTAATCGATGGGTAATAAGTTTCCCCGTACAGATCAGTAATCTATGGGTAATAAGTTTCCCCGTACAGATCAGTAATCTATGGGTAATAAGTTTCCCCATACAGATCAGTAATCTATGGGTAATAAGTTCCCCGTACATATCAGTAATCTATGGGTAATAAGTTTCCTCGTACGGATCAGTAATATATGGGTAATAAGTTTCCCCGTACAGATCAGTAATATATGGGTAATAAGTTTCCCCGTACAGATCAGTAATCTACTTGTATGGGTAATAAGTTTCCCCGTACAGATCAGTAATATATGGATAATAAGTTTCCCCGTACAGATCAGTAATATATAGGTAATAAGTTTCCCCGTACAGATCAGTAATATATGGGTAATAAGTTTCCCCGTACAGATCAGTAATCTATGGGTAATAGGTTTCCCCGTACAGATCAGTAATCTATGGGTAATAAGTTTCCCCGTACAGATCTGTAATCTATGGGTGATAAGTTTCCCCGTACAGATCAGTAATCTACTCGTATGGGTAATAAATTTCCCCGTACAGATCAGTAATCTATGGGTAATAAGTTTCCCCGTAAAGATCAGTAATATATGGGTAATAAGTTTCCCCGTACAGATCAGTAATCTATGGGTAATAAGTTTCCCCGTAAAGATCAGTAATATATGGGTAATAAGTTTCCCCGTACAGATCAGTAATCTATGGGTAATAAGTTTCCCCGTACAGATCAGTAATCTATGGGTAATAAGTTTCCCCGTACAGATCAGTAATCTATGGGTAATAAGTTTCCCCGTACAGATCAGTAATCTATTGGTAATAAGTTTCCCCGTACATATCAGTAATCTATGGGTAATAAGTTTCCTCGTATGGATCAGTAATATATGGGTAATAAGTTTCCCCGTACAGATCAGTAATATATGGCTATTAAGTTTCCCCGTGAAGATCAGTAATATATGGGTAATAAGTTCCCCCGTACAGATCAGTGATATATGGGTAATAAGTTCCCCCGTACAGATCAGTAATATATGGGTAATAAGTTTCCCCGTACAGATCAGTAATCTATGGGTAATAAGTTCCCCCGTAAAGATCAGTAATATATGGGTAATAAGTTTCCCCGTACAGATCAGTAATCTATGGGTAATAAGTTTCCTCGTACAGATCAGTAATATATGGGTAATAAGTTTCCCCGTACAGATCAGTAATCTACTCGTATGGGTAATAAGTTTCCCCGTACAGATCAGTAATCTATGGGTAATAAGTTTCCCCGTACAGATCAGTAATCTACTTGTATGGGTAATAAGTTTGCCCGTACAGATCAGTTATATATGGGTAATAAGTTTCCCCGTACAGATCAGTAATAATCTATGGGTAATAAGTTTCCCCGTACAGATCAGTAATCTACTCGTATGGGTAATAAGTTTCCCCGTAAAGATGAGGAATATATGGGTGATAAGTTTCCCCGTAAAGATCAGTAATATATGGGTGATAAGTTTCCCCGTACAGATCAGTAATCTATGGGTAATAAGTTTCCCCGTACAGATCAGTAATCTATGGGTAATAAGTTTCCCCGTACAGATCAGTAATCTACTCGTATGGGTAATAAGTTTCCCCATAAAGATCAGTAATATATTGGTAATAAGTTTCCCCGTACAGATCAGTAATCTATGGGTAATAGTTTCCCCGTACAAATCAATAATCTATGGGTAGTAAGTTTCCCCCGACAGATCAGTAATCTATGGGTAATGAGTTTCCTCGTACAGATCAGTAATATATGGGTAATAAGTTTCCCCGTAAAGATCAGTAATCTATGGGTAATAAGTTTCCCCGTACAGATCAGTAATCTACTCGTATAGGTAATAAGTTTTCCCGTAAAGATCAGTAATATATGGGTGATAAGTTTCCCCGTACAGATCAGTAATCTATGGGTAATAACTTTCCCCGTACAGATCAGTAATCTATGGGTAATAAGTTTCCCCGTACAGATCAGTAATCTACTCGTATGGGTAATAAGTTTCCCCGTAAAGATCAGTAATATATGGGTAATAAGTTTCCCCGTAAAGATCAGTAATGTATGGGTAGTAAATTTCCCCGTACAGATCAGTAATCTATGTGTAATAAGTTTCCCCGTACAGATCAGTAATCTATGAGTAATAAGTTTCCCCGAAAAGATCAGTAATATATAGGTAATAAGTATCCCCGTACAAATCAGTAATCCATGGGTAATAAGTTTCCCCGTACAGATCAGTAATCTATGGGTAATAAGTTTCCCCGTAAAGATCAGTAATATATGGGTAATAAGTTTCCCCGTACAGATCAGTAATCGATGGGTAATAAGTTTCCCCGTACAGATCAGTAATCTATGGGTAATAAGTTTCCCCGTACAGATCAGTAATCTATGGGTAATAAGTTTCCCCATACAGATCAGTAATCTATAAGTAATAAGTTCCCCGTACATATCAGTAATCTATGGGTAATAAGTTTCCTCGTACGGATCAGTAATATATGGGTAATAAGTTTCCCCGTACAGATCAGTAATATATGGGTAATAAGTTTCCCCGTACAGATCAGTAATCTACTTGTATGGGTAATAAGTTTCCCCGTACAGATCAGTAATATATGGATAATAAGTTTCCCCGTACAGATCAGTAATATATAGGTAATAAGTTTCCCCGTACAGATCAGTAATATATGGGTAATAAGTTTCCCCGTACAGATCAGTAATCTATGGGTAATAGGTTTCCCCGTACAGATCAGTAATCTATAGGTAATAAGTTTCCCCGTACAGATCTGTAATCTATGGGTGATAAGTTTCCCCGTACAGATCAGTAATCTACTCGTATGGGTAATAAATTTCCCCGTACAGATCAGTAATCTATGGGTAATAAGTTTCCCCGTAAAGATCAGTAATATATGGGTAATAAGTTTCCCCGTACAGATCAGTAATCTATGGGTAATAAGTTTCCCCGTAAAGATCAGTAATATATGGGTAATAAGTTTCCCCGTACAGATCAGTAATCTATGGGTAATAAGTTTCCCCGTACAGATCAGTAATCTATGGGTAATAAGTTTCCCCGTACAGATCAGTAATCTATGGGTAATAAGTTTCCCCGTACAGATCAGTAATCTATTGGTAATAAGTTTCCCCGTACATATCAGTAATCTATGGGTAATAAGTTTCCTCGTATGGATCAGTAATATATGGGTAATAAGTTTCCCCGTACAGATCAGTAATATATGGGTAATAAGTTTCCCCGTGAAGATCAGTAATATATGGGTAATAAGTTCCCCCGTACAGATCAGTGATATATGGGTAATAAGTTCCCCCGTACAGATCAGTAATATATGGGTAATAAGTTTCCCCGTACAGATCTGTAATCTACTCGTATGGGTAATAAGTTTCCCCGTACAGATCAGTAATCTATGGGTAATAAGTTCCCCCGTAAAGATCAGTAATATATGGGTATTAAGTTTCCCCGTACAGATCAGTAATCTATGGGTAATAAGTTTCCTCGTACAGATCAGTAATATATGGGTAATAAGTTTCCCCGTACAGATCAGTAATCTACTCGTATGGGTAATAAGTTTCCCCGTACAGATCAGTAATCTATGGGTAATAAGTTTCCCCGTACAGATCAGTAATATATGGGTAATAAGTTTCCCCGTACAAATCTGTAATCTATGGGTGATAAGTTTCCCCGTACAGATCAGTAATCTACTCGTATGGGTAATAAATTTCCCCGTACAGATCAGTAATCTATGGGTAATAAGTTTCCCCGTAAAGATCAGTAATATATGGGTAATAAGTTTCCCCGTACAGATCAGTAATCTATGGGTAATAAGTTTCCCCGTACAGATCTGTAATCTATGGGTGATAAGTTTCCCCGTACAGATCAGTAATCTACTCGTATGGGTAATAAATTTCCCCGTACAGATCAGTAATCTATGGGTAATAAGTTTCCCCGTAAAGATCAATAATATATGGGTAATAAGTTTCCCCGTACAGATCAGTAATCTATGGGTAATAAGTTTCCCCGTAAAGATCAGTAATATATGGGTAATAAGTTTCCCCGTACAGATCAGTAATCTATGGGTAATAAGTTTCCCCGTACAGATCAGTAATATATGGGTAATAAGTTTCCCCGTACAGATCAGTAATCTATGGGTAATAAGTTTCCCCGTACAGATCAGTAATCTATTGGTAATAAGTTTCCCCGTACATATCAGTAATCTATGGGTAATAAGTTTCCTCGTATGGATCAGTAATATATGGGTAATAAGTTTCCCCGTACAGATCAGTAATATATGGGTAATAAGTTTCCCCGTGAAGATCAGTAATATATGGGTAATAAGTTCCCCCGTACAGATCAGTGATATATGGGTAATAAGTTCCCCCGTACAGATCAGTAATATATGGGTAATAAGTTTCCCCGTACAGATCTGTAATCTACTCGTATGGGTAATAAGTTTCCCCGTACAGATCAGTAATCTATGGGTAATAAGTTTCCCCGTAAAGATCAGTAATATATGGGTAATAAGTTCCCCCGTACAGATCAGTAATATATGGGTAATAAGTTTCCTCGTACAGATCAGTAATATATGGGTAATAAGTTTCCCCGTACAGATCAGTAATCTACTCGTATGGGTAATAAGTTTCCCCGTACAGATCAGTAATCTATGGGTAATAAGTTTCCCCGTACAGATCAGTAATATATGGGTAATAAGTTTCCCCGTACAGATCAGTAATATATGGGTAATAAGTTTCCCCGTACAGATCAGTAATAATCTATGGGTAATAAGTTTCCCCGTACAGATCAGTAATATATGGGTAATAAGTTTCCCCGTACAGATCAGTAATCTATGGGTGATAAGTTTCCCCGTACAGATCAGTAATCTATGGGTAATAAGTTTCCTCGTACAGATCAGTAATCTATGGGTAATAAGTTTAGCCGTACAGATCAGTAATCTATGGGTAATAATTTCCCCTTACAGATAAGTAATCTATGGGTAATAAGTTTCTCCGTACAGATCAGTAATATATGGGTAGTAAGTTTCCCCGTACAGATCAGTAATATATGGGTAATAACCAGAGTAAGTTGAAAGAGAATATCGGTCTCTCCATAAAATAAATAAAAATAACTTTTAACGAAGATTATTAAAAATATAGTTTACATTAACTTGTTTTCTTAAGGAGAGGCCGATATCCTTCATAACTTTACTCTGGCCGTTCACCATAGACTATGATTTTTGCTAGAAACTTATTCAGACAGAGTTAGAGGACAAACCAGTACAGTAGAAGGTGAATATTTACTGATAACTCTTCCAGTCTAGGCCGGATTCGAACCAGCGCCATATTTAACCCAAGCTCAAAATCCTGACGCCTTAGACCGCTCGGAAACTGGCTCTCCCGGTTTAATTTACTTTAAAATTATTTTGAATATTTGTAAGATTTGTTTTTAACTTTATAATACCATTTTGAAATATAAAGTGTTACCTAAATATGTATGTAACATTAGTTTATTATTAGGTGATTTCAAACGGTGTATATTTTTTTTACTCTAATTTTACAAAATTTGTGTATAACCAAATTACATTTTAGTATATTGCTAGTTTTACATATAACATACAGTACTTACCACTGTGTGTACAAAATTAACTAAAACGACTTTATAACTTACTTTTATTTAACCAGCAAACATCTCTGTGTAAACAATTTGTTTGTTTGCTGTATGTAACTTATGTCATGTTTTTCAGCATTTGGAATATTTTATATGATTTTTTTATATAGGTAATAGGTATACTACCAATATTCTTAGTTATTATGATGACAAAATTTGTTATATTACATGATTTGTATGTTTATAAATAGGTATACTACCAATATTCTTAGTTATTATGATGAGAAACTTTGTTATATTACATGATTTGTATGTTTATAAATAGGTATAACACCAATATTCTTAGTTATTATGATGACAAACTTTGTTATATTACATGATTAGTATGTTTATAAATAGGTATAACACCAATATTCTTAGTTATTATGATGACAAACTTTGTTATATTACATGATTTGCATGTTTATAAATTTTATATAAATAAATATATATTTTATATAAATAATATTTTTTTTAATATTATATTATTTATATAATATAAATTTATATAAATAATATAAATAAAAATCAGTGGTATACCACTGATATTCTTAGTTATTACGATGACAAACTTTGTTACATTACATGATTTGTATGTTTATAAATAATTTAGCTATTCATATTTTGAAAATGTTCAACGTATTTTTCATGACTGATTGTAATGTACATACAATTATACACTAATTTGATTCTAATATTCCGTAACCAAATTTATACATATTCAATATTTGTGGCTGGCATAATTACTGCAAGATACAATAACAAACCTAATATTTACCTTCTTTCTAGTAAAATAAACTAATGTATAAAAATTGTAATGGTTATAAGATTGCTTATTATTATATTTCACAAATTGAAGCGACGTATTGAATTAATGTGGTTTATTTTAACTGTAATTTTAATACGTACTTAAAATTCCAATCAATATTTCTTGTTTAATTGTCTACATATTTTAATTCAAAACTATTTTCATACAACCCGTGCCTGGCTAAATTAATAATTTTTTACAGATTTACAATAGAAATGTATCTTTTACTGAGATATAAAATTCAAATTTCAAAGTGCTCCTTACTTCATAGTTAACAAGGTCCAGCTTCTTCTATCAAACTCTGCACACATAGCCTATATTGACGGAAACCCAATTTGGTCCAAATCGTTTTCTTTCTTTCGATGCCTGCAATAGTAACAGGTTTTATGTTAAAATTGAGCTTTATGTGTTATAGTAACTTAACATGTAGTAATGAGAGGTTGAATATTTTTTCAATCGCATATAAAAATTTCACTTTATAACAAGATACTGAGAACAATTATTTTTTTTTTTATTGAATCTATTTCTAATACAACAATAACAGTGATGTATATTTGTATAAAACGTCTAATTTGATTTTTGTTACTATACTGCCCAAAGTGAATTGTATATCGATAGAACAAACATTATCGTCAATATATGCACTATACATTAAAGTAATTTATTAGATGCAAAACACTGAATCTACCTTAATTGGGTAATTATTTTATATTAGATGAAAATGCCATAAGGTGATTTTCTAAAATGGGGAATAATGATGAAGAAGCGAGATATTGTTGAAGTATTGTATGGTTTTCCATAATGATCATTAAAACAGGTAGGAAGTCGTAAGAGTCATTATTGTAATGACGATGGATGTTCCTGGTACAGCACGATCTTCATTAACGTAGCTTTTTTGTTTAACTTTGAGATCTTATTATTTACTATCTTTCCTACATGACCTAAACCGAATAAATATTCACTTTACGAATGCGACTAAAACATTCTAAAATAAACAAAAATGAAACATCGATGCTGATTTCTGTCCAATTAATTTCTCTAAATGTTACCTTTAAATATAAAGTAATTGAATAAAATCTGGTTCACTTAAAAAAAGTGTTTATCTGATAGTTAACAGTCCGGTACGTGTAATACCGAATACCTCGCTTGCTGAGACCAATTTCATGGTAAATGACGGATTTTTGGGGACAGACCAAGAGAAAATTACGAACAACACTTCTCTCAAGTTGGTGGGAAGGCAAGAAATAGCTAATGTATGTTCGTTATATGTCCGATGGGACACAGGTGTCGGTAAAATCTTTCATTCATATAAAAAGAAGTTTGACAACATAAGCCAATATCGATCTCAGGCCCGTGTATTCTCTGTTGACGCCTGCTGTTTTCTTCAAACTGTGCTACGGGTACAACCAGTTCTGATGTCAGATACGCCTCTTTAAAAAAAGAAAACTTAATTTCAAAAGTGATGTAAGACTACATAGTATTCGATGATCTGCTTCACATACCTAGGGTGCGGCTTGAACTGGGGGAAAAGGGGTTTCGTACTTTGGACCCCAAATGTACAACTCACTGTCACCCGATCTAAAATAACAATAGTTTGTCTAGTTTTAAGAAAAAAGCTACTTAGTAAAAGATGTTTTACTGAGTAGAATGTCAGTATAACGCACTAGATTACACTGTGTGTCTTTCTTAATTTATTTATATATAAAAATAGTTTATATAAAAAATATGTAAATAATTAAGCTTTTTAGCTCTATTTACGAGTATGATAGATTAACATTGTGTTTTTTACATGATTTGTCTAGTATCTCATTTGCTTTGTAGAACGCTTCAAATAAATACCATAAACAAGTTATATGATGTAAATTTAAACTTATAAAGACAGTTAGTTAATTCAATTTAATCTCCAAGCCATTACGATAACTCGCTCTCTTGTTGGTTAGTTAATTCAATTTAATCTCCAAGCCATTACGATAACTCGCTCTCTTGTTGGTTAGTTAATCCATGTTAATCTCCAAGCCATTACGATAACTCGCTCTCTTGTTGGTTAGTTAATCCATGTTAATCTCCTAGCACTTACGATAATTAGCTCTCTTGTTGGTTAGTTAATTCAATTTGATCTCCAAGCCATTGCAATAACTAGCTCTCTTGTTGGTTAGTTAATTCAATTTAATCTTCAAGGCATTGCAATAACTAGCTCTCTTGTTGGTTAATTAATTCGATTTAATCTCCAAGCCATTGCGATAAATAGCTCTCTTGTTGATTAGTTAATTCAATTTAATCTCCTAGCCGTTACGATAACTAGCACTCTTGTTATTGCGATCATTAATGATACTATTCTAACCATCTTTCATATTACCATTCTCAATTTCAGCTCTTAACACTGTATTATAAGTTATAATGATATTATGGAAGATGTTACCACCATCGACAAGCCTTGCGGGGTGGTATAACATTGATCCCTGCAATACATCAAAGTAATCCATAGCTTACTTTTGTCTGTTGATGCCATGGGTAATACAATATAAATGTCGGTATATGTGGTACTATTAAACACACTTGCCAAGGCTACAAGACACATCTTCATGTTGATACCTCACTTAATACTCTCCTCTTTTTGGGAAATATAGCAAAATATTTATCAAACTATTTTTACGAAATTTAAATAACAACCTTGCAGAAAATTTGTAGGGTTTAATTTTCTTGAACATATTTATCTCGTTCAGCTACAATTATAAATGAGAGCACTTTTTAGATATCTCACTCAATCCTCTTAGTGTTTAATAAAAGAAAAGTTACGCCATCACGTGTTGATAAATAATTTTATTTGATATTTCATACTATCAGTTTAAAATATTTAGCAATTAAAATGTAAATATTTAATTAATTATGAAACCTTTTTATTGGGTTTCTTCAAGAAATTAAAATTGTACACTTTCTAGATTTTGTTAAATTAGAAATAACACAGTAATAAGAATATATATAAATATAATTTGATATTGAAACTATCGCAATAATAAATCAGTAAAAAAAGTTTCATTAAAATACGCTTGTTGAAATTGAACTAAGAAAAAGTTATCAAAATAATTAAAAGTAATGTTTTATATTTATATTTGTAAATATTTTTCAAACAAAATACTGCATTTACCCGATCACTTACATTTTTTAAGACAACTCAACAGAAAGGACTAAAGAGTTTTGCTTTCCTTGCTATACAGTTTCTAGGAACTGCACTGGGATCGGAGTAAATCCAAGATTATTTTTTCTTTAAAGACTTTATTGTACTGAGATATATAAAAAGTTAGTTTGAAGGTTATGTTTTTGTCAATTGTATTTGTAAAAAAAATATAGTAAAACATTATTTACACCTTAAATCACATTAAAGCCTTAAATGTCTTACATTGCCATTGATATTCACGCAGAGTATGAAATATAATTAATTTGTTTAAGTTAATTAAGTGTTTAAATAATTAATATTAAGAAGAAAAATTATTAATTAAAAATAAATTGCAAAAAATAAAAGTATTTAATAATTAATTGTTTTAAATGGACTGGAACTAACTAGCAACTGCTGTCTTATATTTTAAATCGAATCCAAATAGAACCTGCTGTATTCCATTTTTAATTGACTGTAACTAGCATCTGCTGCCTTATTTTAAATCGACTCCAACTAGAACCTGTTGTCTTCCATTTTAAATCGACTGTAACTAGCACCTGGTGTCTTATATATTAAATCAACTGTAACTAGCACCTGGTGTCATATTTTGAATCGACTCCAATTAGAACCTGTTGTCTTCCATTTTAAATCGACTGTAACTAGCACCTGCTTTCTTATATATTAAATCAACTTCAACTAGAACCTGTTGTCTTCCATTTTAAATCGACTGTAACTAGCACCTGCTGTCTTATATTTTGAATCAAGTCCAACTAGAGCCTGCTGTCTTCCATTATAAATCGACTGTAACTAGCACCTTTTGTCTTATATATTAAATCAACTCTAACTAGAACCTGTTGTCATCCATTTTAAATCGACTGTAACTAGCACCTGCCGTCTTATATTTTAAATCGACTCCAACTAGAACCTGTTGTCTTCCATTTTAAATTGACTGTTACTAGCACCTGTTGTCTTATATTTTGAATCGACTCCAACTAGAACCTGCTGTCTTTCATTTTAAATCGACTGTTACTAGCACCTGCTGTCTTCTATTTTATAATGATTGACCATCTGCTGATTTCCATATTGATAGGCTGTTTCGTATCGCTTTTATTCACCTATGAACTGAGCACTATTTAAGTCTTCCGTTTCAAGTCACCTGTGAACTATTTTTATTCTGCTTCGATTTTAAATCACCTGAACACCGGTTGGATTTTCTGTTTTAAACTACCTGCGTACTTCAACTTTCTACGTTTTCCATTTTAAATGGTCTGTGAACTAACACCTGATACATTTTCCGTGTCAAATAACATGTGAACTGTGAAATCACAGCTGCTTCCGTTTTAAATTGCTTGAACAAAACTAATAACGGCTGAGCTTTCCGTTTGATACAATTTACAAACTAATACTTCATACGTTTCCGTTTTAAATCATCTGAGAACTTTGATCCTACTACTATTTTAAATTTACTGAACCAGCTGCTGAGTTTTCCACTTAACATCATATACAAACTAACACCTTCTAAATTTTCCGTTAGTGTTCAGCGTGAAAAAACAACTGCTGAGTTACATGCTTTAAATAACCCGTGAACTATAACCTGAAAAGTCTTCTATTTTAAATGGAGACTAGCAGATGCAAGTTCGCTGGCGATGTAAAACACTTAATCCTTTATTCATTGTCATTATATCGGATTACGCTGACAATCCTAAATAATTAAATGGGTGTCATTCTTATTTGAAAACGAACAAAGTTCAGAACTAAAATGAATGTTACGTTAGTGCTTTTTTATCTATATAATCTCTTGTAACTATATATTTATGATATTTAATTATTTTTACAATAATATTTAATTATTGAACTAAACCATTTAAACGACAATTTATATCCATAAAAATATCGTAAACACAAAAGGTTTAAAAACATTCACTTTTGTATTTACTTTTACTTTTTTACTGAAGAACCTGGACAATTACTCGTATTAATTTAATTATTTGTTTCTTTTATTAGTATATTTTCTTTATAATTTGATGAAATTTAATCATATGTGACAATAATGGTCAGTATTTAATTCTAAACATTAATTCATTGATCGATGGATTATTGGTTTGTTTTGGTTAGTTACCCATTTGATTTGTTTTTGTATTTTCCATTTTAAGTTAAGGCAATGATTATTTACACTCATATACTATCAATTCTAACCTACAAGAGATATTGGCACTTTCAACGAGTCCAGCTGAAACAAAGCAAGAGTAATTTGATTTCAGCACCAGACAATAGTATTGGTGAAGTTAAACTGACTTAACTGGGATCCCTGAAAATGGATGCACGTCCTTGGGAGAGTAGTCATTGTCACTAACTAAGGTCGACAGTTCCTTAGTAAGAGCCATTTATTAATAGCCATTCTACTTAACGTAGAATCCGAACCACGTAGTATTGTTCTGATTTTCACCTAATTGACAAACCTGTCACTCAGTTCTCTTACTACACAACATCCAGACCTGTAAACCACCCAATATGAACTTCATTAGTAGTGTCCATGACGATGGCAACCATTGAGCGAACGCCATGTCAGTATTAAGAGGCTTGACATAGAACTTATCGCATACAACCTTCACAATACATTGTCCCCAAGTTACTGTTCTGCACCACTAGTTTAAACTAGTAACGGTAAATAACTCTGATATATAACTCATCAATAAATGTACTAATCCAAGTCGACTGATATTTAGAGAAGGCAGTAAAAATTTATTGCCCAGTAATTAAGACAACTGAGGGACTTGCAGATTATCGTAGAATTTGAACCACATCATGTTGGTCTAATTTTCAACAAACTGACAATTAAAATACACAGTTCTCTACTCTAGCTATCATAAAACACGGACCCCAAACTTCTTTAGTAGTATTTATGTGTATTTAGTAGTATTCTTAATAATGTAGTACCTAGTCATTATTAAGAGGACTGAAAACTATCGGCTGCAGTCGTTTGCAAAATTAATCCCCTAAATAGATGGGCTACAATATCACGCCACAGTGACTGCCAAATCGAAACTTTGAAAATTAACTGTACTTAAATGAACTTCAAACATGCTGCGAGAGGAAGTGGTCAGAGATGGGTGGAACCGGAAAGAGAACTTTGCCCGACTTCAATGTGTCGTCACCAACTTTGGCCACTCAACCGGACTGATACGCGCAGTACAGTTAGTATCATACGCAATATGAACGCCTTAGCAGTTAGTTGCCCATACCTTCACTTCCATTTAACTGAATTAACTAAATTAAATATTGACGAATATTTGCAGTAATAATTTGTTATTCGAAAGTAATAGAAATAGGTTTAATATAAGGAACAGTCTTAAAATGGCACTTAAAAACAGTTACACGTATTGTATTACCTACAATTTGTTCGAAATCGCAATTATTTTTAGATACAGAAAATTATTAATTTTATAAAATACCGGCAACTTAGTAACTAAAATAATGCCTAATACGATAGCTGTCAAGGCATAGCTGTTAAGCTATCGTACAGATTAAATTGAAATTAAAGAATATTAAAATTTCAAGAGCTGTTGATTTTATTATTAAAACTTCACTCGCCAGTCCATATGAGCTGCAGGCCTGGGCGTGAAAGTAGAGAAGTACCGACTGTTAGCTTAGTTGGTAATTCGAACCTTGGACATTGCCTTCCACAGTTCGAAACATTAGCCACTGAGTCACCACGCCGGCAAATATTTTAAATCTCGTTAAAGTTTATTATAGTTAAACATGAAAATATGAGTAAATCTAACTAACTTAGTCTCATGCTCAAACCTGTCATGACATGAAATAAAAACACTATTTATTAATATGGAGAAGTTAACCACGACTTTAACAGAAGTAGTACTAAAAACTACCGGTTTTTAGTAAAACAAGTTTTACTGGTGTACCAAAATCGATGTGTAGTTAATTTGGCATTTATATTTTACAAATCATTTCATAGAAATTAGCCAATATTCTAGTGCTGAAATAAGTTTGGCTTATTCATAACAGCTCACGAAAACATTGTTATGAATAAATTAAACATTTCTGTGATGTAAGTTAAAAATATTTATAAGATATTTGTATTAAGGCTACAAAGAATTAAGCTCTTTTTAATCTTTTAAAATATGTATATAGTAAGATGTAAACATATTGCAGAGAGTAAATCACGACATGGCATTGGAATATCTCTACCACTGTGCAAAGCCTTGGTGGTGTGAGAACGGCACTGATCCTTGCAATACATCAAATCAATGTGATTACCTAGCTGGGTATTTGATTGGTTATGTCACAAGTAAGTAATACAGGATAAATCATATAGCTGATGCTCCTAACGTTGATTGATGTAGAGAGTGATAAACGTCCAGCTGTGTACGCCAATCTCACTCTCAGTGCTCTCATAGTTTTAGAGTACGTAGGTGAAATTTATATCGATATCATATTCGCCTTAAAATAAGCACAATATATTCAGCGTATCGTATCTAAGAAAAAGAAGAAAACTATATTTTATTTGTATAAATAAATATTTATACTTATACGAATATTTGAAGTTACTTTAAGGTTTTTATTACTTATCCACTTTAGTACGCGATATCCAGTTATCAGTCTTGATAAACATTATTATTAATGTTTATTTATTGAATGTTCCGACATGAAATCAGAGCGGAATCCAATGTCTTTACGTCTTGCATCGTTGCCGCTGTTTTTATAACTACTTGTTTGATATTATGAATTTGAGTGTGAGTCAAACTATACCGTCATTTAAATTTGTCTTTCCTATCGTTTAAATATAGTTCTTAACGCATTATTTACATATTGTTATATTATATTATTGTCCAATTCATTTAAAAATTCTTTTTAAAATGGATTTCTACCTGAACAAGTAAATGTTGTCTGATGAACGTCAAACGCAGTGATCTTAGCAACGGCGAAAGTCAGAGGTACATTTAAATGCCACTGATAAAACCCGTTCGTGTCAAGCCGAGGCAGTCATCAAATACAGTATAGCCGTCTGTCATTCTAACACCACTCTGATTCACTTTCTTGGAAATAATTTTAACTGTAAGATATATAAAATCTATATATTCTATGAACAACAAAACAAATGAACATCAAATATACTGGAAAAAGTGACACATGAGCCACAGGACCTGTGCGTGTGACGAATCCTTTCCAAGAAAATAAAAATGCTCCACATAAAATTAACTAAAACGTACATTAGTTCACATTATCTTTAATGATATATAACAATAATTAATTTTTTTGTACTGAATAAATAAATAAATTAATTTAGACTAAAGAGAGTAAAGACAGTTACAGACAAATGTTTTAAATAATTAAAATAGTTAAAGACAATATTTGTAGAAAAATTAAATAAGAAGTTAAAAATGTAAGAGAAAAGTAGACACATTATTTACAAAAAGCTTCAATATCACTATAAAACACACCATTCTAGACAATGCATTATTAACAGCCAAGATAACACTATCCATAGTTAATTTCAGTTAAATGTGAAGTAAGAAAATATGGTATAATGAGAAAATGACAATGAATGTACGATGAAAGTAAGAAAAAATGAAAATAGACTGCAAGTTAAATGTTTGGCTTTTAATAAAATATCAATATAAAAATGTCCTTTTTGGGCTAATTTTTTCTTAAATAATAACCAACAGCGTGTTTTTTTTTAATTCAATCTAAAAGACAGTCATCTTTCAGTCATTTATGGATTTTATAAAATTATTCATTTTCTAGATATAGACAACGGATGAGCTGTGTCAGACGATTTCTAAGAAAACACAAACATTAATTACGCTTATAGAAAACAAAATGAATTGAAAATTAAATAAGGTACAATTTATAAAATAGGTACGCCTTTAAATGGCTTTTTCCATTTTAATGGATCGATTACCTAATGTGGTTCAGGTCTCAGCTGCAAGTAAATTTTATTAAAACAGTTTGGGACCGAGGTTTGTTGTTTGGTTTTTCATATACGTATCTGTCTCTGTTCTTTGAAGAACCAATGGTAACTCATTCTAAACTTGCTTAACACCTTTTAAAGGGATATCAGGAAGGGATTCCATCCATTGCGTTGTCTTTAAGGATTTTCTCAAGTTAAAATAAAAAAATTATTTTCAAGGTTACACTATAAATCCTGTCAATTATGTAAATTAGTTTTCCCCGCAAAGTAACAATAAATAAACGCATTACGACTTTACATTGGAAATGTAAATCTTTTAGAAGAAGTGTCAACATTTTATTTGTAATGTCATTTAATGTTAAACAGATATTTCAGTACCTGAGAAATGTTGTCTAATGAATATGTGTACAGTAAATGCACGTGGAAAATGTAAACTATTTATTCTTCTAAGAAAACTTTGTTTATATCTTTCTTCATTATAATAACGTATAACCATAATGTTGCATTATATTCATATATAGCTTGCATTTAAAAACAGTGGATGGACCACAAGGAAACATGAGCTGTAGAGCTAAAGTGTTTGTATGTAATCTAGTAAAATAAAAATAAAATATTTAAGAAAATTCGAAAAAGAAATTTTTGATAGTTTATAATTCTATGTATTAAGCCCTATGTTAGTCCCTAAATTATCCCAATTACACAATAATAAACAAGGAATATTATATTTGCCCTCCTTATATCTTTATTGAATAATATATTCAATATCAAACTGAAATATAATAAGCTAAATATATTAAATTACGTGCTGTAGTTAACATTTTTTCCGACCAGCTGACCTGAGTTCTATTCTTGTGTCACGTTAAGTCGTTGGTCCAACAACACAACACAATTATGAAGACGTCTTTGTTAGTGAAGGTTACAAGGTATATATTGTAATCTATATATACCTTACTCGTGTCCTGGGTAAATGTTTCTTGGGGGATTCGATTATAAATAAGGGCATCACATCATAAGATAAATTATTGCAGATGCATTTAAATCAAAGAAGCGTTAAGTATTCGAATAAAATACACGCCTTGAGCTTGAAGATAAGGGTTCAGTAAGAAGATGTGACATCAACTCATTTGATAGGAAAAATAATACTGCCTTTATTGTTTACTGCTTTACAGTTAAGAGTCGAGGCTAAAAATAAAAATACCTTGAAAAAACTATAACATTTTACAAAAAAAAATCATATCAAATTTATATATTCAATTTAAATGAGCAAGAGGCAAGATATGAAATCTTTTGTAAATTTAGGTAGAATATTCAAATAAAAAAAACTCATTAATACAGTGGCTATTATTATTTTTTGAAATGACCTCTCAAAATTTATATTGTTTATTATTCTTTCTATTGTTTCCGTATTAGATGCTAAGGAAAGTGTTTATAAATTATCTAATGCAGTTTTGGCACATTTATTGTTTTCAACTTTATATTTGTTTGTTCAAACCCCTCCTGTTAACCTTGGAGTATCTTAGAAATCTCTGAAATAATAATGAGGATGAATAAAAGATTAGTTCTTGGGACGCTTGTGAATCAGCACCTGTTAAGTCTTATACTTCTCTGTTTTATATTTAAATATATTCTGGAAGATTTAGCAACGTGCATAATTTACATGCCAGAACTATTAATTCTAAAAGAGATGTCCCTTTTTGTTATACATACAATTATATTTAAGGGCCTTGTATTTAGAGATGTGTCTCTCTCAGAAGAAATCTTACTTAGAGGTTGGTTGACTATCTTAGTATTGTAGGACAGGACTAATGAAGATCACTGTGAAATGTATTTACTTATTTACTATAGTATTATTTATAAGTTATTACAATTTGTCAAGTAATTTGTATTTTTACATTTACCGCAAATTCATGTTTATTTTAATTTCAGATAGTTATAATGGTTATAACAAATATATTTGCTACATATTTAGTAGTTATTTATTTTTTTTTTTTTTACAAATATTTGACTTGATGGTTGACTGGTTAAAGCTTCGGACTTCGGAGTGAATTGTCCAAAGTTCGAATCCCAACAAAGCAAACAGATGGTACCTCACTCATTGAATAAACGTCAGCGCAGTCAGTCCTACAAGCCCATGAAACTGGTGAGTGAAGTTCAGAAAAGAGTGGTATAGAACATTAAAATTTTTATTAGTAGAGCAATGAAGGAAACACATGCTGTTGAGTTAATAAATGTACGTTAAATAAACGTGACATTAAAAAAGAAAATTTATATATACACTACATTGCCAGCAAATAATCAATATTTTAGTGTCGAATAATAACATTTACCACAATAAGTCTAAAAAAATGTTGGCTAGCTTTTAGTTTTGGGTTAAAAATCTTTTGAAACAAGAACTCAGTATATATAGATATAATCTGTAACTTTATAGTACATGAAATATATTGGGTATTATCTTCTCGATATTTAAAATAAAAATCATAACATTATTTTTCAAAACGATTCTTTATGAATCGTATATGTACAGGCAGATTTAAATTAACTTACGTAAAACTTAAGTATTTTAATAGATAATCGTTCATCACTGATAACATGTTGTACATCGCACCATCGAACTCTAAACTAAGCCTTACTAAGGGTGAGTGCGAAGACACAGGAACCAGGATGGTAAAGCACAAAAGAAAAACAGACATCACACAACTGAATATTGTTTATTAAAAAAATATAAAAGGAAAAAATCCCACCATTAATCTATATACATAACAAGTGTACCACCCTAATTACAAAAAAACATCTCTAGGGGGTTACACAGAAAAAGGACAGGCACAGCCCGAACGTCCGCCTTCAGGCACTATCAAGGAAAAGTGGAAAAGCAGGTGACAATCCGTCTCATTCCTGAACCCTGGAGCCGGAAGCCCAAAGTAATCAAGCTGCAAACATAATTTAAGGCAAGCTGAGATAAAAATGAAGACGGTAAGAAAAATATCTATTTTGTTGTTGTAAAAACACAAAAAGAAACGATTACAATAAATGAAGCGGAAATAAATATAATGTTATGTATGTGTTTCTGCTCTAAATTAGGTGTGAAATCCGAAAACCACCCATGATATCGTTTTTGTGACATTGTGTATGGTGATTTATTTAGTTTTTTGTCTGAGATTATTAATAATATATATATTTTAAGTCTCAAATCTTACGTGTATTAAGTAAGTACTTTATATATCCATTTCTATTAGAGAATGAGACTTATATTCCAAGATGATAATTTTTAAGTTAAAAATTAAATACTGACCATGGAAAATTAAGTAATAAAAATACTCTAACCTTGTTCTATAAATATATTGATTAATATTAAAAGTATCATCTCTAGAGACTATGTAAAAATTACTTATTTAGATTGTACACTTGTAGGAGGTAGAGCGGTTCCATCAACTGACCCTCTTATACATGGTAATGCCATAAGACCAATTTGCATGTTTGCCCCTCCACAGCGTTGAGTGGCCTTCAAGTGTAGCACTACATGTAATAATTCTCTGCAGTGCTGATGACGTCAACATACCGGAAATGACGTAGAATGATTTATTTTGTTATTTATTGTTCGTAGTTATGAGAGATGCTTCTATCGGTAATCAATTTCAGCTTGATCATGAGCTTACGCTAAGCAAATCTGTAACTTCATTATGTCAGCATGAGGAATTATGCAAACAAAAAGTGGTCGAGAACACAGTATATCAGCATTAACAGGAAACACCACAATAAAACAACATGGAGTTCAAAGGGTCCCGGAAAAGCTACTCCGAATGTCTGAGGAAGAGAAAAGTGCTCATTATTGTCACGGGAACCTTGCCACCTGTCCTGTTCACAAAGCTACATGTAATGCTATATAATTGAAGAGATAATTATGAAAAATATTATTTATTTTTTTTAAATAATCTCCCACGTCTCTTATTTCGTGGGATAAAAATTTAGATCAAGAAGCAGCACAGATAAATGAAATATATTGCTGATACTAACTTTACTTCAAACATTTAACATAGTTTGTATAGTTTTTGTTTTAAAAAGTAATTTTTCTTTTACTATAGGGATTATTACTAGTAAATAAAGAGGTTTTCTTACTTTTACAAAAAATAAATTGAAACCAGGTGCTGGTGCCGTATTTTGTTCATCTCTGGAGGCCGTTAAAATACCTTCTTCTCTTCACCCAACACCTTTAATGATCTGGAGATCACGTGACTTATCTAGATTGTTCTCATTGGAACAGTCTTTCTCTGAACGAAGCTTATGTTGTCAACTATGAGATTTAGGATGACAATAATTTCTTCTGAAATATATGGGCTATTACTTAATGATTATTTGTAAATGCTTTATTTTCCATGAATAGTGATAAATAACTCTTCAGCAATGGATAGTTAAGCTACTGCAATTAAAATTAGACAATACTATGCGAAAACTAAGTAATAAAAAACCAGTGGATTCCAATCTACAGTAGACCGCTTAACCGTTCCCCACGTATCCGGGCTTCGGTCGGATAACTTTGAAGGTCGGTTAAAACGGCAACTACGAAAACATGCAAAATGCTGTAGAAATCACTAATATTGATATTATATGAACAAAAAACTCAGCTGCTTGTATGAAACATTGTCTTTTTACAATTTTCTCAAAATTTAATCATAAATGCATTTTACTGATTTGCATTTGCCCAGAAGTTTTATACGAACCATATAGGCACCAGGTGTATACAGTTGGAGCCGTCAAGGCCGTCCAGAGGAAATTCCTTTCATGGGTGGAGTGGAAGTTTCCGGAACTTGGTGAAGTGGAAACTCGTGGAGAACTGAATGTATCAACCTTATTAGCTTGTCAAGTTGTAAGGTACGTTTTTGTTTAAGTTCGGTATCATATAAATAGTTCGCACACTCGCCAGCTAGGATAGTTGCAGCGGGCTGGGTATAGTTCCAGGGGTCGGAGTTAAGGAATGGAGTAGAGGCGAACGGTTCAGTACATCTAATCTCGAAAGATCATTCGCGTGGCACAAGACCACAGCTCATCATCACCTCTAGCCTCGAGGTAGGTTGGAACAGTATGGTCAGGATGTAGGATGCTGGAAATGGCGATATTCTGTCCTTATGTTCTAAAACCGCAAGTCCCGCCTTTCACGGCAGTCCAAAGCCAAATGGGGACCTACGAAACCTACCTACGCCTGGGCTGTCCCACCTTTCACGGCAGTCGAAAGCCAAAAGGGAACCTACGAAACCTACTTACGCCTGGGCTGTCCCACCTTTCACGGCAGTCTAAAGCCAAAAGGGGACCTACGAAACCTACCTACGATTGGGCTGTCCCGCCTTTCACGGCAGTCTAAACCAAATGGGGACGTACGAAATATTAATCCAAAAGGTACTCGGGCTACTCGCCTCGCAAATGAAATATAGCAACCTTACAAAGTTGTGACTGACCTTCAAAAATTTAAATAGTAGTTTATGGACACGCTGGCTGAGTTGAAGCTATTCATCTATGAGTTTCAGACTATAACTTTGGCTCAAAAGATTTATTTGTTTGCTTAAGCTTCAGAGTGTGTGATCCAGTGGTCAGATATGCTCGCTCTGCAAACAGGCTTCATAACCTGGATTATTTTGACAACCGGTTACTAAGGATGCTGAAAGCAGTGTATAATTCTTCACTGTGTGACTAAATTCACACTCAGCCAGTTGAGCCAGTTTCTCAAGTGTTGTATGTTTGGGTAAGGCTGTTTTTTACACTTGAGAGTTCAACTGGTCGGTGTCATGACCGTTGAGTGAAACAAAGATTTATGTAAAAGTTGGGGGAATCAAGTCCACAAGTTACATTGTTTTTACACCATACATTTTCAGTTTCTTCGATGTGTAACCTTGAATCACTAGCGTTCTCTAAAAGGACTTAAATTTCATCCATAATTGCTTGGGAAAAAATACAGTACCTAGCCTGATTTAAAAAAATATAAATATCAAATATGTAAAAAATAGTAGGTGGGTTTGGTCTCTTTACATCCCATACATGTTTCAGCCACATCAAACCTTAAATGACCTATAAGCTTTCATAGCGTTTAATTGTTGTAGAAACAAATATCGGGTGACTGAAAACGTCGTAATTAAAAATATATGTTATTGTCTGCATTCAATTTAAAACTGTGAGCAATGTTTGAACCATAAACCCTTGGCTCATGTGCTAAATGTTCAGTTTCTAACCGTCACAAGGTGCCTTTTATATTTGTCATTACATTCGAAATAAAAAGTGCCCACTTCTCCTAAGAAATTCCCCGAATTATAAGCAGTGTTTGTTTTCTTGATGGTTTGGAACTAAAAAAAATTTAAATTTCTAGA
>JAQJVL010002509.1:50000-95082 GCA_035578905.1 Stictocephala bisonia
TGTTTAAATCAATCCTTGCTGACGGCTGTGTTTTAATATCTGTACCGTGTAAAACTGTTGTACTTCCCGTTGTAAGGAATGTAACGTACAACGTGTCACAGCCTGTCACCTAGAGACGCCCGCGGTCACGTCTCGTCTGTCTCCAAAGTTCATACATCAGTGTTTAATATCAAGCCTTGCTGACGCCTGTGTTTTAATATCGGTTGTGTTTAAAAGTGTTGTATTTCTTGTTGTTAGTAATGTTGGTATCGTACCTTCTATCAAATTTACTTGTAAAATATTTTATACCATTCTGGCCATGAAATGGCTCTACCGACATTACAAAAATATATAAAGTTTAGTAATAAATTAGTAGTTAATTATAGCTGAATAAATAAAATAATGAATTTAATTAAACATATAGTACACTTAAGTAGATTATGTGAAAACAAACTAGATAATTCTTACAGGTCAAACAAATGTTAACATGTCATTCATATATTCCTTAACAATAGTCAATCCGGATTTTTAAGTATATTAATTTCTTCATTTTTAGGATATTATTGGCGAGAATGCAACACGATCTGTTCTAACCTCACAACTGACTGAGATATTTTCCAAACAATAATTTTGCAGACAAAACAAATATCTTTCATGATAAATATATCAACTATACCAACGAAGATGAATTAATCAGAATCGTTTATTGTCATAAAAAATTTACAAAATAATGATAAATGTCTTTACCGCACGTATAAATGGTGTATATAGGTCTAAAAATGTCTCTATTACAACTAACCCTACCGTGTTAATTAAATCAAGCCTTATAATTAAAAAAAAAAAAAAATTAAAAGTATATAAATTTTATTGTTGTTAACTCTTCAACGTGGGACTTATTTTTATATGTACTATCATTGATACAGCACATAGCATTAAAAATAGTCATGTTTCACATGAAAAATAAGTGGAGCTAAAACATAAAAAAAATTCAAGTAAAGACACTCCGAATCTTCAGCAACTTACTGAACCATAAATGTACCATTTATTTTTTATTTGGCTGTACTATTTTTATACTATATATTCTTATACCACACAAGCATAGATATTTAGTATACATCCTTACATAATTGTCAATCAATACTGTTTACTGAACTGAAGTATATTCAGCTTTACATCAAGTACTACATGTTGGCTGTTTATTTTAATTTCTCCCTTACATATTGTTATCTATCCGTAGTCAGCACCATCGTTGACAGGGATGCCGCCGCACTCCTGAAGATGTCTGAAGGCCACTTTGGCTTCGTAGACTTGTCTGAGAGAGTCTATGGCCTGAAGACACTCGGTCCTGACGCTGATAACTGACACCCCTGGCCCAGCGACTGAAAAGAATCGGGAAGACGCTTTATATGTAATCTAGAGTAATTTGAGTCCTTAAAAATCTGGTTGCAGGAATTTTTTAAAAGCTAAAATGTACAGTTTAAGCTATGAAAATGGGCAAATAAAGTGGTAAATATGGAAAATAACGATCGAAAACGAATCAATAGGAAATGTTCGGTGGAAATGCCGATATTTCACAAAAGATTACCTGTTCAATATTAAATTCATACAAGTATTTCTTAATTTTTGAATACATCGCAAATACTCTAAATATACGAAGAAAACCAATGCTATCTGTTAGCGATTACTATACTGTCATACGGTTCTTTAACAGAGTTTCAGGTGCACCTTGAACTACATGTCCGCCTCAACCTTTTTTGGCTTATATAAAGCAAATTTGTCTTGTTTCTTGCCCGTTCAGCCTTTCTTCTTCATGTCGTTTTCCCTCCTGATAGACGCACATATACGTACATCTGTAAGTTTACATGCTATAGTTTAAAATTTAAACTTTTTTCCGCTATTTCTGTTAATATAAAACAACTGACTGTAAGTGTGCAGTGAAATATTTCTGTTTGGATGCACCCACGACCAGGAAAGACATCGTTACAGGCCGCTATCGCTCACCCAAGAAGTCGGCCTTCCCTCGACTACAGTATTGGACCAAGGTTAGTGCAAAAATACAGCCCATTTGTCTCAATAACGCACCATTATCATATCAAAGACCACTTTTATTACATTATTTGTATGTAGTTTTTCTCATAAATTATGACATAAATATTAAATGATGTGATATATACTAAGTGATATATTCGATTATAAAGTAGATTAGGGTAGTATATCTTGATAGTAAATACATATTGCTAACCTAACTTAACCTCACTAACTAACCCAACATAATCCAATGTTAAACATTTCAGTTTTATTTGTCGTAGGAATAAATGGATGACGTATTTGTATTTAGGAGGAAGAAATACATAAAATTAATGCTACTTAGATAGTTTTTGGCGTAAAAATGTGCCATTCTTTTTTTATTTTTTGTCAAAAATCTGTATTTTTGTCGAAAATTATCTATGGAATCGTACTTGTAAGGTTAATATTGACTAGTTAAAAGTGAAAATCTGGTGGGACCCGACCAACAAAGCTTTAGTAACACTTGCATACGTTAAAACAATTCTTAGTTTTCTGTAGGGATAGTTAACCGTAACTAAAGTATTGGCCTAGTGAAACTTGTATATCCTCTGTTATATGTCTAATATAAAGTGGTTCATTTAAAACATTTAAATTAGAAGTTAATTTGTGATACAAAGAATTTTCATCAATTTTTTAGATTAGTTAAAACTATATGGAAAACAGGAGGTCTTTAAATAATTATATTGATTAGAACCGGTTGGCAGTTATAGTTTGATCTACAACTAAATAATTAGCAGATATATATACATTTCCTGTAATTCACTGTCAAATATAATATATTTTAATTTAGTTAACTGAGTAGATTTAGGATTTACCGTTTTCATAACAGGTGAAATATGCGACCACCTCATGACTTGCATAAATGGGGTAGATCCTTCCAGTCATTTGGGAACTTTCAACTGCAAAAAGTGAAGTATGTATAAATATATTTGTATGATTAATTCTTATCTTACCACAATGAATAAAAGGTCCCTCTGGTCTGCGTAGGGTAAACGTGGTTTTCCGAAATCGATCACCATAGTATTTGTGCATTTTGTACTTATATCTTAGCATATTTGTGCTTATATTTTTATATATTTGGGTTGTGTGACGGATATATTTCAATTATTGCTATAATATTTCACTTAAGTCAGTGCTAGACTTCGGTTACTGTAATAAAAGTACAACAATAATATTTTATTTCCTGCTCAAAATACATTACAATTAAACTTTTCCAACAGTACATCACTAAGCTTTTAAACTGAGCTTTGGAGCAGGTATTTATTTTTTGGCCCACTTGATAGGTGATGATGAAATGCGTGATGAAGAAAGAAAATCATGTTACTGGGATTGTATCACTGTGTAAATCGGTTTTATTCTATTATTTTCGAAACATTAAAAAATATAATTAGTATGATTTATCATCTTGCTAAAATAAGAGTACTTGAAAAAATGCAGCATAAACTTATTTATAATTAATTGTTACCTTTAATATTGATTATTCCATTCGAATCTTCCCATATTTTGCCTTTCGATGAAAACCCCCGCCTGAAGGAAAAACAAAAATATATGATAATTACATTACGGTACATTTTTGATAAAATTAAAAATCAACAGACGACGAATAACTGTAAACGTATATTTTAATGAAAGAGTAAAACAAATACGTCTATGAAGGATAAATTCTTTTCTGATGACAATAACAATCTATAACTTCCATGATTGGGAGTCAGTTTTGAATATCAACCTCTGAAATACATTAAGAATTATGTTAATTCTTTTATGTTTGCCAGCAATATTGTCATACGGGACTTACTTCACACTAATCGGATTTCTATCCACGTTTAATAACTTTCATACTAGTTCCAACGTGAATCAGCCGTCTGGAGATCGGTTTCCGTGGCGTAATAAACAACACGACATGAATATATAAATAAATACACTCCATTAAGTAATAAATTAATTTTGTTTGTTAGAAGAATGTTTTTATGAGAATTATGTTATTTAAAATTAATTATTGATTATATTTGCATTTGTAGAATGCAACTTAAAATACTCACTTTTAGTATGTTGTAGCTTAATTTATAAAGTAAAAATTCATAAAATTTGTTTTTTAAATGCTTAAACATTAATCACAACCATGTCACCTGGGTCACCTTATTGAACACAACGGTTCTTACCATGGCACGGAGTTAATATGTACCACTGTTGGTTAGCGTCTCAATTTCTGCGTTATTAAATAGCACATTATACATATGTGTATATGTACAAGGAATCAAACGATAATGTTTTCCCTGCAAACCTATTTTGATCCCAACACTAATATATTCTTTTACTTAGAAAAGAGTTAAACGAAATATATATAACATTTAACAACAATTAATTTAATAACAACATGCAATAAACTTTTACATCCAGGTCAGTGATTATTTGTTCTAAACATGGAATTCATCTAAAAAATATGAGTGAGATAAGTTTTCAAAAAGTTTCACTCCAACTTTGTGTTGTATGTTGCATATTGCTCCAAAATTTGTTTTTACAGTTCTTCATTTCCTCAACATAAAGACTATATCTATCTCTTGGATATCAATATAACAGATATATTTTTAAAATTAATGTATCTATCATTTATTATATCTGTCATTCTGAAATTCTATATTTTCGGCTAAAATTAATCCCAATTTATTATCAGCCAATGGGAAAAGCTAGTTTATATTTTATAAATAAAATTGTTGTATAACAACAAATTAGTAGTTATGGGTAGAATTAACATAGCCATAAAACTAAGAAGTTATAATCGATTAGTCGCTTTACTTGCCCGTCTTTGTAGAGGACATGGCTGGTAGTGTTTCCTGCCTCCCCAGTTTCTGTGAAGGAACAGTTAAGGATCTCTGTGAGGCGCTTGGACACCCACACATCCGCGAACGTCCCTGTGAACTACCCAGGCTCTCATGACGAGAACTCGTAGTGCATTCAGTGTAATAAGAGTAAATAACAAATTACAATAATACAGTAATGGCGGCACTACAGTATACAACTGCTCAATTGATAAAACACAAGAAATAAGAACACAATTGTCACTGACCAGCACAGTATGAAATCTTTTAAAATAAACCAACATGTTAGGAAAGTAGAATTTTTAATGATTTGCCAAAACATACTAAAATAAAAAAGATTATTTTATTAAATACCCATTATGCATCTAAGAAGAATTTTTTTCATTAATAAAAGTCAATCCTCTAAATTATGATTTCCCTTTAGATAGCTAATTGATATTAATTATTCATAATTATTTTGTAAGCTTTGGACCATTGGATAGTTTTATTAACAGATTGTTATTTATCATAACTTGAACTTCAATTATAATGTATAATATTTATTGAACATCATTCATGTACATATTATTGTTTGTACTTTTTGAATAAAGATATTTTCAATTAAATATCTGGATTTTCTAAGTAATTTACTCCTGTGTCTAGAAATAACCTTTGATTTTGTGATTCGTGTTTTAATTGATACAAGGTTTAACTGTACATATATAGTTTGATTCACTCGACTATTACAAACTATAACTTACGTGTTTAATGGCATCAGGGACGACGTGGGACTTGAGTTTAGACGTCACAGCATCGTCACACTCGGCCAGAACTTTACCAAGCCACAACACTTCAAGTACAACGGCTTTCAAAGAAGATATAAGTGTTGCCATTCCCCCTCCTGCTAACACAAAGTGTGTGTAGTTAGTTATTAGTTGTAATATAACCAACCAGTTCTAGATATATATTTTAAAACTTAACTCGCCAGTTTACATGGACTTTCAGGCCTGTGCGTGAACTTTATTTAACGATTGAAGTAACGACCGTTGGCTCAGTGGTGATTCGAATCTTGGACCTTGCACTCCGCAGTCCGAAGCCTTAGCCACTGAGCCACCACGCCGGCATTATCTAAAGACATAAACCTCCAATGGTTTGTTATAAATTGTTTGTTTGATAAAATTTCGAATGGCTTTTAGGGGGGATGGATGCCCAATAAGACACACTTCCCTCACCTGCTTAGACGAGTCCATTTTTATTTTGTAGGCTGATTGGACCACCGGTTTAACGCGACAAAGGTAAAATCAGTTAAGGTCACAATGTAAATCGAACGGGCTGCGTGTTTAAGTGACTTTCTTCCCTTTTTACCTTAAAGCTAATTTTATACTTTATTAACCCCTTAGCTATGGCCATTACAGTAATTTAAAATTAAAGCAGATTTTAAAACTAGCGTAATTTACACAACAGTGATTGTCCAATTTTTCAGTTTTATGCTAGCAAAAACTAGCTTTATTAAAAAAACAGATTTAATAGTTAAATAAAGAAATATACAACCATCAATCTAAGACTTAACAATTTACCTTACTTTAAAATTAAGTAGACTGAACTTCAGAACTAAAAACATCATTAATTGCTTAGTAAAACTTAACGCATTTCAATGTCCAAAATACTAAAAAGTCATTTAGTTGTTTAAAATGTTTCTAGAAGTACGAACTGTTTAAACTCTCTTCACTTTCTTAACAAACGACAAAAGAAGGATTTTGTAACGACTTTTTGTAGATTTTTACAGGTCAGGTATTGTTCGACATTTTCAAATAAGTATTTTTTAGGTACTTTTTTGTAAACAATCAATTATCTCTACTTTACTATTAAATCACTATTTTTACTATTTTTAAAACAATTTTTCTTAATATAATAATCACTTTTAGTTTACTTTGTTATTTTTTCTTACATATTTTTTTTACTTATTTTTTAATTACTTATTATTAGATTATGGTATATATTGATATTTTCCGAATAAACCACAATGACCACTCGTGAAAATGGTACGTAGCAATAAATAAATTTTATATTTTGTGTCTGGTTTACAATATTCTTATAAGCCGTATTTTATGACACAAGGATGTATGAAAAAAAAATTGTAAAAATAAATCTTAAGAAAAGGTATAGTATTTTTGATCATATAAATATCACTGTTAATATTTTATAAATAAAATTTAACACGTTTCTATCATGTACCAAATTTTATTTTAATTTTAATCTACGAGAACCCACGCTTCTCAAAATGTTGCGTGAAAACCTGTGTTTTTTTCAGTTGTAACTGGCATACATTTTTACATTTGGTAGTGTATAAAGTAGATTAAACACTGAACAAAAATACGTAATTATATATAATTTTTAGCGTTTGTTTTGTAAATACAGTAGCGCCACAAAGTCAGGGGTCTATAACAAAAGATCCAATAACAGTCACGCCCCGATGTAGGGCAGCTGAATGTGGAATGATCCCCTCGCTGCTGGAATCCCTACATGCATTTAATATGATACGTAGGTCGCTTAATCTTCGGTCCAATTATACAAACCTGTGACATAGTTGAGACAGTGTCAGTTTTCTCGTCAAATACAATAGTCTTTTACAGTTAAAATAGAAAAATTACGATTCTTAATCAAGCTTACAGATTCAGCAATGTATTCTAAAGCAAATTTATCTTCCTATACCTACTCACGAGATACCCTGACTCGTATTTCCGGTTCACCTGACATAATTTCAGAGTCAAACAAGACCGTGAGTAACCCGGTTACAAACGGCAGTCAAAGGTTAAAGCGTTAAGCAGATTTCAGCCACTCAAAAACACCTGTGTTTACCATGGCTGGCGATGTGAGTTTTGTTGATATGGAAGGTCAACTGACATTTTTGTTCCAATCAACAGATATATTTAGAGTTTATAATGTATGAGTAAGAAATTATATTGCTTTGGCCTCACGGTCAGTGATTTATATGTGTAAATATGCATGTATCGATCATATCCTAAGTGTATACCATGTTAATTCAAACAGCTTAAAGTCTCGTGCTTTAATCAGACTCGAGGACAAATTTGTAGCTGCGTGTACCCCACCTGTGTGCAGATAATGGTTAGACATTTAGCCTGCTTATCTAAATAGGCTCACAGTACTATCGTGAACCGCGTCAGAATGCGTTCTTTGAAATCGCGTTCATAAAAGGTATAGGCCTATGAGATGACGCCTACTCAAACACTAAACTCGTATAGAATCAATTGGTTTGTATACCTAATAACATAAAAACAAAAAGTGGGCTAACCTAAAATGTAATATAATGAATAATTAAATTACTTCAAAAATTAGTTAAATTTTACACACTAAAACTACTTTTTAAGATATAAAATCTAAATCTCTATTTACTCACTAAAACACATGAAGCATAAAGTTACATAGTTAGATGAAATAAATACATTGTAATATCAATTCATATATAGTGTTAGACAAAAGGTAAATAAATAAACTAGTTACTGTTATATATGTGAGTGCCTTCCACATAAGCCCAAGGCTTGTGCGTAGAAAGGAAGTTCTTAAATTCTAAAAATAAAAAAGATAAAAAAGCTCAATCCTAAACAGCACAATGAACAATTAATACTAAAACTAATGGACTACTCTTAGTCAGGATTAAATAAAAAATGCAAATCGAATAAAATACACAATTAGATGAATTATATTATTTAAATAAAATTTAAACAATTTTAGAAAATATTTTAAAAAAGAAAATGTTGAATAACTTTTGATTATAGTTACTATGAAAAAAACTATACAATGAAAAAAAGAACTATGCAGAAAAATGAAATGAAAGTGCAAGAGGCAGAAAGTCAGAGAGACGAAGGGAGTGCAGTATATTGAAGCGGTCATCTATACTCAGAACTGATCAGGGCCTCAACCGATTCCTCCTCCAGATTCATAAGCCAATTGGTCATCATTATTTTATAAACATATAAGCTGACTTGTGAAAATATAAGAGGGTTTGGTACGTTTCTAAACAACAGGTGAGCAATGTAATGTGAAAAAGTATAATTAACTGTTTTGAACATTTTTTGAACTAAGGGGTTTAAGCCTACTGCATGCCGCGTTGATAGCTAAATTTAATAACTTCCATGTAAAAATAAATAGCATAAGAGTACGAATAAATAGTCTGATTGTTAGAACTTTTTTGGTTTTAAATAATTCAACTGAAGGAAACGATTTGCCTTTGCCAAGGATGATTTTAAGTACAGATTTATGATTTATATTGAGTTGTTCTATATGAGTTCTGTACGCTCCTCCCCAGCATACGATCCCATATTGTAATACTGATTGGACGTGTGCATAATAAACAGACTTAAATCTAAAATTTCATGAAATTGTTTGAAGGCAAAGATTAACTTTATATTTTTTTTTATTTATATACACAATATGAACATCCCATTTTAACTTATTATCATATATAACTAAAAGCTATTTATATTGGCTGACTCTATCTACTTTGTAACAGTCACAATTATAATTCATATAGTTGCCACACGTATGAGCAATTAAGGGTAGTCCCATTGGTGGCTCGCTCCCTTCTCTCAGTGCAATTGGTAAATATTTAGTTTTGGAGATATTCATTCTTAACTTATTTTCAAAGAATTTCATTAATCTTCAAAGAAAAGTAATTTGGATGTGATATTAATGTTAGACAAATTAATTATATAAATAAGAAACAGAAGAGATCCTAGGATACTTCCCTGGACAACTCCGAAATCTCACTTCATTCAAAAGACCGTCAAGTGCCACCACTTGAAACCGATCACTTAAGTAGCTCTTAAACCATTTGAGAGTTACACCTCTAAATCCGATAAATTCTAACTTTTTAAAAAGAATATTTCTATCCAAAGAATCAAATGCTTTGGAAAAATCAATAAAGCATATAAGTAGCTTATTATTGCGGTTATCTGAATTTATAATATGTTCATTAATTAAATAAAATATATTAGAAGAGTTTATTCCTTTCCTAAAGCCAAATTGATTGTCACACAGTAGTTTATTTTCTTCGAGATAATTTTGGGTTTGGATCTTAACAACTTTTTCAAGAATTTTAGATAGAACACTCAACAAAGACATAGGACGATAATTATTAAGATCTGCCTTATCATTATTTTTGTATAAAGAAATTGCTTTTGCTATTTTAAATACCTTAGGAAAACGTCCCAACGTTATACTTTGATTTATAATATACGTTAAAGGATTAATTAAAATGTCTATATTATATTCTACTGCTCTTGTGGGAATATTATCGTAACCGGGAGCAGAGCCACCCCTGAGGGACCTAACACACTTTCCGGACTCCTAACGACAGTCATCGGACTTAATGAAAACTCGTATTCAGTTTTGAAAACCTGAATCATCTGAAGAAAACTATTATATATAAAAAACAACTTTAGGTATGAACGTTGTAGCAGATATTATGCTCGATAAAGCCAGATGCATTTGAAATAAATACTATTCCAGACCAATAATTTAAAATTTTAAAAAAGTTCTCATTCCGAGTGCAGGAAATGCAAGTTTTTAAATGTTAAGCCCTAATGTAAAGAAATCAAAATTCGTTAAACATTTATTTTTGATTAATTAATTACTTTTGTTATTTATAAAACCTTTTTTACGCTGGTTAAACTTACCTGACCAAAAAACAAAAAAGCCCTCGCTACTTGAAAATTTCATGATCTAGTTTTTTTAGTGATTTAAAATTGTTATCGTTGTTATGCTATTATTTGTCAATTAACTGTCGCAACCGCGATATATTAAACTGCTCCCGTGTATTGTTTAATATGTTTGTTAATGTACCTTAAACTTATAATAATTCTTACTTAAACGATCGGTGGAACGAAAATATGTTGTTAACGGGTGAATCGCAACAAAATATGTTATTCTTATGGGCAAATTTTTATTTTCAACCCATAAAATTAGCAGATTTGGAAATATGAAAATGTTAACTTTCTCTTCGTTGTATAGTTAGATATACACTCAGTCCGAATTTCTAAATTCTCCGACACTCCGAGGTGGGTAAACATTTATGTCAATCAGTCAGTCAATTAGACATTGTATGAGTAATCCTAGTCGAGTTTTATCGTAGAGTTATCCTAATATTTACTAACGTAATGGTGGTTTTCTCCTTTAGCTTGTGTTCATATTTACAGGATCTACAGGGCTTAAAAGCATTCCCCAAAATAGATAGGACATTTAGCAAGGCTATTTTTGGAAAGCTTTTACATCAAGCATTTGTGATGGTATCACGTTCATTCCACCCTTAATAAAAATATAATTTTTTTTTCACGATCCTCCTCACATACACTGTTTAGTAGCTTGTCTCATGAAACTTCAGAAAAATACTTACCAGAATGGAACTGAGAATGTGAGGATATATAGTAAGAGGATCAAGATATCCTCTGATCCTGTGGTGGATCTATATATTCGCCGAAAAATCTGAGACCGAAATAAACCATTAATTAGTTATCTGACACCTAAACTAACGATTTATACAGCAGTTACTGTGTGTGTGAACCTATTTTCAGTTAACATACATATTAGTATTGTACGATTAATAAAATGTTGGGCCTCAGTAAAGAAAATATATG
This sequence comes from Stictocephala bisonia, assembly GCA_035578905.1. Lineage (NCBI taxonomy): Eukaryota > Metazoa > Arthropoda > Insecta > Hemiptera > Membracidae > Stictocephala > Stictocephala bisonia. Next base: position 61,495 of record JAQJVL010002509.1, read on the forward strand.
CACAAAGACTAAAACCCTTCATTAATGTTGGCTCACAACTCTTGGTATAGGTCGGCTATCATGTATGCTTGGACCTTGTCAGTATATAAATGGGTGGTGCATTAGGTCTAATTTATCCCATCGTTCTCTGTGCCGAGGGCAGTAAATCAAGCGACAGATGTGTGTGCAGGCTGGCCACAGTAAGTGTAGCATATGTCAATCTGCAGTACATTGTCACGTGACGCAATTCGTCCTATAATTCTTCGTGTCGAGAATAGTAAATTGAACGAAATGTTTGTGTACAGGCTGGCTACTTTAACTACTGCATCTGTAAAACTGCAGCTCACGTAAACATAGGGACAATCTGTCCCAGAGCTCTTGGTGTTGAAGTGCGTAGATCAAACGACATATACATGTATATGTGCTGGCTGGCCACTTTAATGCATTTTTCTAAATACAGCACACTCACGACACAATGACAATTTGCCCCATCGTTTTCCATGCCGAGAGCACAAATTGCAGCACACTTAATACACAGCGAGAATATGTTCCAGAGCTTTTCGTGCCGAGGGCTTAGATCAAACTACATAATATGTATGTGCAACCTGGCTACTTTAACTGCTGCATTTTGTTAAACTGCAGCACATTTAATGCACAGTGAGAATCTGCCCAGAGCTCTCCGGCCCGTTGGCTGTAAAATAAACAACATATGTGTGTGTACAGACTGCCCACTGTAACTACTGCATTTGTCAAACTGCAGCACATTTGTTGAACAGTGATTTGTCTCAGTGTTTTTCGTGTTGGGATCAGTAAATCAAACGACAGATGTGTTTTGATGCATGAGAAAAATGCATTAGCCTAGAAATAAATTTGTGTCAGTAGTCCTTACCACGTTGCTCACTATCCACACATATTGTTGTTTCCTTTTCTTGGTTTATATTATTTAGCATAATTCTTATTGACATTATTACTTACTTTACTGGATAATCACTATTGTCGTACCTATCTGTATGGGTGGGTGGGTCATTATCACCATAATGCCTGTAGGCCTATGCATATGTGCACCAACCACCACCTTGCTTGTTAATATATTATGTACTATTAATTTTTTTTAGTATATTGATAGTTTGAATATATCAATTCAAGCTTACCACACATCAATGCGCATATATCATTGGTCCATCCACCCAACCATAAAAGTACGGTGGTACGTATCGAAATCACGTACCGAAGTTTTGGAAAATCCTTACAAAATGATATTAAAATTTTAAATACAATTGAGAGTATAGACAATAAGTTTTTCAACGTCTTGTAATTTTTATCAAATTACGTTACAATTAGTGACGTGTATGTCACGATTACCTAATAAAATAAACTCGATAACGATTCAATTAGTTATTTCTCGAAATAGCACTGCCATGTTATTGGGGTGGTAGTTACACGATTTCCTCAGTGGGTTTCCTGTTCTAGTTATAGGAACAATAGACTACCCTACCAGCCATCCCTACACGTTCAGTAGGTTGGGTGTGTGTTTGGGAGGGGGCAATACTACCGTACGTGTGTGGGTGGGTCAATACCACCGTTCATGTCCATTACTCCTGAGCGTATATGAGAGGGTTTGGGTGAGAGGGTTCTTACCATTGCACGTGTATGTGGTGATAGGAGGGTACATCACTAATGTACCTCTATGGGAGAGTGGGAGGCTTATCACCACTGGCTATGTAAATGTAGCACTTGGCAAATGGCTATGTAAATGTAGCACTTGGCAAACTGCAGTTCACTTACTGCACAGTTGCCAGCACGATTTGTCCCAGCACTCTTCGTGCAGAGGGCTAAACCAAAGACAAATGTGTGTGCATTTGTGCTCCACCCGGTGAGCCGAGCTTCTCTGATGCCCCTGAGGAGGAGGTGATACAGACCCCTTAGGTGAGCCTAAAGGAGCGTCGCGGTTCCCCCTAAGGGCCGGGGATGTACACGCAGGTGGCAGTAGTCCGCAGATATCCGTTTCTTCTCGGGGACGGCGGGGGATTCAGTAGAGGAGATCCAACCTCCTACCACCCAGATAGAGATGAGAGTGGTCCTATCACCCAGGTTGATATCGATGGTCACCCTGTGCCCACAGCAGCAGCCCGGCCTTAACGTTAGCTGGTTCACCACAAATTGTTGGCCCACTGTCTTCCCATGTAACCCGTTCCCACCTATGACACCCGCCGAAGCTGGTTGGAGGCAAGAGCTTGAATCCCTCACTCGGCCCTGGGGGAGTACAGGAGGTAGCGCGAGCATTGCGCCATGCAGCCCAACTTCCAATAATAACACAGTAAGTTGTAGACAGGGTCTATACCTTGTTAGCCGAGTTCCTGAATGCCACCCAGGACTCGTATACCTGGGATGCATTCAAGGGAATGCCTCCCTCGGCCTTCAGGAGGAAGGTCGAAAAAGCGTGCCCAGAAACGGTACATGTACGCACGCACTCAAGACCTCTACAAGAAGGATCCCAGCCTTCTTGCAAAGCACATCCGCCTGGGTACTGATTTTACTGCTTCTCAGTCCCGGGAGCTAGCCGCGACGGACATTGAGGACCTATACAAGACACTTTGGGGAACAAAAGTGCCAGTCCGGCTAGAAGATTTTGCCAACGGAACACCGATTGAGTTGGACTTCTTTCCGGCCATCGAAGTCGCCGAAGTCAGACGGCGCTTTGGCAAGATCAAAAGGTCTTCAGCCGATGGACCGGATACAATCAAAAAGGTGGCACTATCCAGTCATCACCAACAAAGGCTGTTAACTGGGCTTTATAATTTATCTTGACCAGTGGTTCTCTGCCTACTGACTGGAAAGGAAATCGGACCACCCTGACTTCCAAAGAAGGAAAAGACGCTACCAAAGTAGTCAATTATCGGCCGATCATGATAAGTGCACTCCTCAGTCGTCTCTTATGGGGAATCGTTATCACATGCTGCGGCAGGTGGTTGCCTTTAATTTGTAGCGGAGGCGGGCTGCTTCGATAACTTACACATACTCGATCCGGTCACCCAGATAATGAAGCACGAGTCTGGGGGTGTGGGTCTGGTGCTCGACGTTTCCAAAGCGTTCGACACAGTCCCACAAGAGGCCATAGGATGGGCGCTCCGAAGAAAGGGGGTTCTGGCTCGTTTAATTGGATTGGTTGAGGAGAGCTACCTTAATCGGATACACCCGGATAGCTCATATAGATAGGGACGTTGATATATTTCTCCAGAGAGGCGTGAAGCAGCAGGACCCTCTGTCTCCCTTGCTCTTCAATCTAATTTAATACCACTATTAGAAAGGCTGGAGAACATTCCGGGGTTTGAATTACCCAACGAGCAATCGATATCTTACCTGGCTTTCGCTGATGATCTAGTTCTACTGACGTCAGACGCCCCAAAGGCACAAAGTTTACTAGATGAGACCGTTGGCTACCTCGGTGCATTGGGTATGAGTCTATAGATTTCTAAGAGTTAAGCCTCGGTTACTTAGGTGCGAAGTAATCCCTCTGGAAAGGGATAAACGAAATCAAAGCAGGCCTTGCAGAGGTTCTGCGAAGGGTTGAACGCCTTGCCCCTAAACCCTTCCAGATGCTGAACTTGATTCAGACTTATCTAGTCCCCGGATACCTTCACAAACTGGTTACTGCCTTGCCAGGGATCACCCTACTGAGGGAGATCAATCAGGAGCTGAGGGTATCCTTAAAGCGCACTATGCACCTTCCGCAGTCGGTATGCAATGGAATGATTCACTGCAGGAGGGGATATGGGGGACTAGGTTTCACGAGGCTTGAGCATCTCGTGCCTCGAGTGGCCTTGAATCTTGGGCTCCGGATTCAAAGCTCGACCGACCCAGCTGTTAGAGCTCTGTCTGGGTGTGCCAGTGTTACTGCAAGTCTCCGTAGGCTGGTAAACTCAGTAAGGGTTAATTACCCGACACCAATAACGACTTATGGCAATTTCAGAGTCGTGTGAGGGCAGAGCTCGAAACGTGGAAGGGTCTCGAGGCTCAGAGTAGGGCAGTCCCGTACCTCATGGGAGACAGGGTTGGGAACGCATTTATGCACGATCCGTCCCTGTTAAAGCCCTGTAGATTCACTACAGCCCTGCAGCTAAGAACTAACACTGGTGGGAACAAAACAACCATCAACCTGTACTCTCCACAAGCAGATCTGAGCTGCGGCAGGTGTAGGGCAAGAACGAGACCTTGGCTGACATTTTGGGCGAGTGTGTCTCCACTAAGCCCGCTCGGATCCACAGACACAATGAGATCGTAGATCTCATAGAGTCTGAAATGTTGAGGGACGAGGCAACAGTGGTTTGCAAAGAACTGCAACTTCAGCTGCCTGGCGTAGGGAAACTCAAACCTGACCTGGTAATTAAAAACCAGAAAGGGGTCTTCGTGGCGATGTCACCGTCCACCACGAGAATGGGGCTTACCTCGACAGAGCCACTGAAAAGAAAGTACGCAAGTATAGTGGTATGTTGCCTCAGCTTCAGAATCAGTTTGAAGCACAGAGTGGGGAAGTCCTGCCAATTGTGGTTGGGACGCAATGCCCAAGGCGACCCAAAGCTGCCTAAGGTGGTCAGGGATTCACCGGATGGGCTATATTTTTTTTAATTTTCTATACAGGCTTTCCGGAGACCGGTGTTTATTTTCTAAGCTTCATTTTCTTCTACTATTCTTCTCACCCAGACTTGGTGACAAACCCCTACTCAATTCAGGGTCTGCCGTTTGGTTTCCGACCCCTACTCAATGCGGAGTCTTCCTCCAGAGTTCCCAGCCTGGCCGACGATCCTCCTACCATATATCCTTCTTTTTCGCTCTCAAGATTTATTTTTCTATCTCCTTAATACTATTTTTTTTCTACTATTCTATATGTTGAAAATAAAATGTTATTCCTTTTCAAAAACTCAACATAAAAACATCCTGCATAACTTCTTTAAATGTTTCACTAACCATAGTCTAAGTGGCACTCTGCTATCTCAATAGAGGATCTGAGGGCAATCAGGAAGATATCTTTCTTAATCTCAATAGTATCTATTCCTAAATCCCTCAGACTCTTGATGGTCAGTTTTGGCAAGGCGCCTCCGGCCCCCACGACTACCGGGATCACTTTTCCTCTTGTAGCGTTAAACGATGTTAGACTTTTGTAAGTATTAATCTTCCTCAGGGCTGCCTCTGAGTTTTGGTTTTCGTAGACAACAGTTACGTCAACTATGCTCGCTTGGTCACGGGATTTGATCACTAGATCGGGTTTCTTGAGTTTGCTCTTTTCATCCCGGAAGGATTGTTCTCTAGCCATGACATCTCCTCTCTCTGTGCATTTATCTTGTATAATCTTAACGATGGCATTATGTCGCTCGATCCTGGCTCTTTTAGTGCACACGCATTCACAGAGAACGTGACCCAAAATTTCGAGTTTGTTATTGCATCTTCGGCATCGTACAACACCAGTTTTATTTGCTCTATCAATAGCCACTCGCGTTCCGAAAGTATATGTCCTTAATTTGAGTGCTTTTATTTACACATCCATGCTGGAAGTACTTTAGCGTTCAGCAACCAGGTGTTTCCGATTGGATCGTCTCGAAAAGCTTTGACACCGGTTTCCTGGGACTGTTGTGACTTCCAACGGGAGTGTTCATTTTTCTTCATTTGGAACTTATTGTGTTATTTAACGTGTTATTTATAGTTCTGACTGACGGAGGGAATTCCTCCCCCATTCCTAGGCTCTTGGACAGTTTTCTTAGTTTTTCCTCCCATCCACCGACTAGACCAAGATCCCGGAGTAAGAAGCGTTACTGTTCAAAAGAGCGCAGCTCGCCCTAAGTGCACATATCTTCATTTGGGTAAGGAGCCTGGGGAATCCAAGGCCTCCATCCCTCTTTCTTGCGTATAGCACTTGGTCAGTAACTCGTGGATGGAGATGGAGCATCCTCTTGACCGTACTTCTAAGGTCTCTGTCTAGGTCCTTAAGCACATTCCCACTCGGCAAGTCTATGGTAAATCGGTGGGCAAACGAGGGCACCACGTATTGCATAAGAAGAGTGGTCTTTTGGTGAGGTTTCAACGCTAAACGTCCAACTCTGTTAGCCGCCGCTTTCAATCTTCTACATGTATGTTATTTTCCATACCTTTGGCAATGGTAAAGTCCACCCCAAGGTAAGTAAAGGTGGATGCCACACTAAAACTTTTAATGTTTTCGTTGCCTAATTTTATCTTAGGATCTTCGCCAACCCATGCATCTTTCTGTGCTTTAACCCACAAGCAGCTACATTTACTGGTTGTCAATGCCCTACCGGCTTTCCTGAGATATTCCGTAAGTAGTGACCAAAGGGGGCTGCTGCCCCAATCGATAAAAGTGATTTACGACTTCCGGTGAGCTGTCAAAGTTAAAGGGAAAAGAGGAGACGAGTGACGTTAGCTTGTGACGTCAGCTGATGACAGGGACAGTGACGTCATGAGTTTCAAGGTCATTCAAAATGTGTTTTAAAAAAGATCTTGTACGATTTGCACTCGATTGTAACCATTCGGTTGTTTGTATTCGATTATAAATCGAATAAAAAGAACTGAATGAATGCAATCGAATGAAAATCGTACAAGATCTTAGTTAATACTGTTTTTGTTTTATTTTTCAGTGTTACAAACAATCATCTTAGCCACACACACACACACACACACACACACACACACACACACACACACACACACACACACACACACACACACACACACACACACACACACACACACACACACACACACACACACACCCACACACACACACGCATCACTACCAAACATCACTGACTCAACATTTCCTTCAAATCTTGAAAATTACTACGATCGAAAGTCATAAATCAAGTGAGCCAGCAGCCCCACTTTATAATTTTGGTTATTATTACTGTAGTTGTGTTACAAACATATTTTAAATTATTTACAAAAACGTGTTCTATCTTTCAGATGTCGACTCTCCTTGTTTTGTTTCATCATCTTCCATTCGTCGCATAAGTAAACAAGCTCTGTGACGTAATTCTTTAAGTCCACTCGTTTGGTTTAATTGATATGTCTTGCATTTGCATTTGCAATAGCTAAAACATTTATATTTAGAACAAGCTCTTCCATCAACTTGATCCTCTGGTAGTTTAAAACATTTCAAGTCGCAACAATAACTAACTATGCGATTGAAAAATACAACACTTTTATTCATAGACATGTTTTTCTTATGTGTGTGTGTGTGAAAGAGGAGCTCGATGTGCACTGTTCAAGAGGTGACCGTGAAGTGATATAGGGGTAGCATGTCTGCTAGGTACTCGGTTTCACCCCCCACCACTACCATTACCACACTATCAACCTCCCCCACCCTTACCATTACCCCCACCACAGCCCTAACTATCGGTCTCCCCACCCTTACTATTAAAATGATGATCCTTCGATCAACGCCGTTGTGTTGCAAAACAATTCTTTATTTGACAATAGTGAGATAGTATGCCTAACATAAAAAAGCACACTGCAAATTTGTTCATTTTCAGTTGTTGACCTTCCATGTCGGTACATATTCCAAGTCCAACCGAAAGTTCTTTGTAGTTGTTGCAAATACTTCCAAATATACAATGTAAACAGTTGACAAAAGATCTCTCAACTCTTTAGCTTCTGCTCCGATACTTGTGTTACTTCACGCATAACCGTTACATTCACAGTGTCGTAACCTTGTTAAAACACACAGTAGCTTGTAGATGTAAAGTATTATTATTACTATTATTATTATTATTATTATTAGGAAAAGATAAAAAAGAATGGTATAAAGAATAAAACTGTTTTAACAACAAAACTACAAAATAAAAAGGTATTGTAATAACTAACGCAATTAGCTACTTAATAATAAACATGAGAACAGTAACACTGAAAAATAAAAAGGTAATGTAATAACAAACGAATTACCTACTTTGTAAATTTATTAAAAACATAAAAGTTTAGTTCAAATATTTATAATACGCGGTGTAAGCGGTAAACAAATTAAAGTTGCAGTGCTCGCTCGATATAATGGGAGTCGTAAATCAGCCTCTAGCCGCTGCGTTGCATGCTAATCGAGGTAATATTCACTACCCGACCGGTTCCCCTCTCCCCGCCGACCGGTTCTGGCAGCGTTCCACTTTTCCTCGATGATGACTGAGCCGCATGTTAAATGAGAGACCTGACTAACTCATTACGTCTTGACGTGTATTCTATAAAGTTAATTAATATACACAATTAACTTTATTATCTTTTCGTGGAACAATTGCCGGCTACACAAAATTTCAACAGCTGGCTATTACCTGACCATTAATGGATACGTTTGTGCACAGCACCCACGGAAACAATACCGTGTGTACATTAAACACAAAACTTACTCTAGTATTAAAAAGTCTGTTGTGTTATTTGTTTTGTTTTGTTTTGTTTTTTTTTTTTTGTTTTTTTTTGTTTTTTATTTTTTTTCAGTTTTTCTTTTCCATCATTGTTCATTCTTTCTGTTATTTACATCTCTTCCCAAACAACCTTCTTATTCCTTCTAACCAAGTATAATTTTCTTGTTCCTCTTGATGGGATCGTTATTGATTTGGGAATTTTAACTGCAAAGTGCATTTGTCGTTTCTCATTATATAGTAGTAGACCACCGTCATCCTGTTTCCCTATTACGAGATACTTCTCATCTTTTTTCAATTTTTTGAATTTTAAATGCACAGTCGCTATCGGTTCAATTGGCTCAATTTTTTTTGTCATTTCTTGTAAAATTTTGAGTAATTCTTGACTTTCGGATTGTTGTTTAAAATATAATGGGTGGTTAGAAAAGTTTGTTTTGATGACATTTTTTAATGAATTTGATTTTTTAAAATTCGTTTTCTTCTTCGTCTTCAAGTTCATCTTCACTCGTTGTAACTTCTTATGTAGCGTAGCAGCAGCAGCAGTACCTGTCTTCTCCATTGCGGATAGTGGAATAACCAACGTTGCACGGAACCGTTCATTACCTCGGCTACATTCCTGATACGGTGAGCAGTTGATTTATTTACGACATCCTTCAGTGAGATTACATCCATTAGGTGTTTTCCTTATACGGTCGCACTGGTTGAGTTATTTATCGCTTACATTTAACAAGGTACGGCTTGTTATACGTCTCCGCCACCACGGCTCTGGAGGGTATATATAGAAGTGTTGAACGTAGCTATCTCGCAGTCTGGGGCACCTCGGTTATACGGCTGTTGTCTCCCTGCTGCCACTTTCTGGAGAGTAGCAGGAAGCAAACACATACAGGTCCTACGGCCGGTGTGATTGTCCTGTTATTCCGTAAAAGGCGATATGGTTGGTAGTTGGATGTGCGGGCCCCAAATTCGATTGTCAAAAATATTACCACAAAACCTTTCTTTCTTCTTTCTTCCTTTTCTGTTAGTTGTATGCATGTAATAGTAGTAGTAAATTTGTTTCTTCTGCTTATGTAGCAAATTTCTTTCTCTCTCAGCTTATGTAGTTGCAGTAGACATAGAGTAATGTTCTAATATGCTTGAACTAATTGCATGTATTGTTGCGCCTCTAATACGCTTGAACTAAATTCTTTTTACTGTTTTGGTGACCTTGACCTACTTACGAGACTTAGAATATTTCTTGTTGACCACTTCAGTGTTACTTGTGCACGTATAGTTGCAGTAGCCTTAGAGTTTCTTCCCATCCGCCTTCTTATATGCTCGATGACCCTGAGCTACTAACTGGCCTTACAGTATTTCTCTTTGCTCACTTTAGTGTTAGTTGTGCACGTATAGGGTTTAGTAATTTTGTATTGTTTTCCTTGCTTACTGACCTACTTAGTGGACTTAGAGAATTCAGCTGTCTGTTTAATTTTAGAAAATAAGAATTTCTTCTATGTTGTAGTAATTTCGTTATTGTTTTGATGCAGGTTAATGGGTGGGGGTATTCTATAAAAGACCGACTTCACACTCAGCCCCCATCACTTCGCAATGGAAGCCGCAGGTGTTAACACATGGGTTGCTCCTTCTGAGCTGGCTTTGTCAGAAGCTTTTCTAGCTATTCTATCGTATGAATATCGTGGACATAAATTGAACGTAGAAATTGAATTAACTCCTTTGAACAATGTTAATATCCACCGTATATTTATTCAATGGATGTCACCTTCAAAATTACACATTTACAAACTTATCGCTAGATCGAAAAATGAATTTAAAGTAAAATCCATTAAAGTCAAACTCGTGTAACTCTGCGGCTTCTAGCGAGTTGAATTCAAACGTAAAATAGCAGGGAACTAACATTCCCTGTTATTTTACACAACAATGTAATGTGACCTTGACCCACTTACTGGACTTAGAATATTTCCGAAGTTAAGTAGAAACAGAGAAGTTTCTTGTTTGCAAAATAATAGTTACTTGGTTCCCCCATCCACTCCAGGCCCCGCCCACTTGCTATAAAAGAGCGCTTGCCCCAAGCATAGCTCGCAGTCCGTATCGAGCAGTCAAGCTAGCTGGTCAGTCGGACAGCCGTTAATAGAATCTTTTGTAAAGAATAGGTACCATTCTTTATTAAAGATTCTCTGTAGTAATAGTTGTAGCATGCTAGTTCTTTTGCATGATAGTTTTGCATGGTAGTTTTGCATGTTGAATTCAGTGTTCGCACCATTCTCTAACAGATGTTTCAGATGATTCTATTTATTAATGACATATGTATTTTCTTACAGATTCTTTAACACCTTCCAATACTCTATCCTCAAAGTGTCAGTTCCGACTCGACATTATCCTATCATTCTCACCTTTCTGTCAGTTGATATTATTTACTAATAACATTTTGTATTTTCTTGCAGACTTTCCAATCACCTTTCAATAACCCATCCTCAAAAGTGTCAGTTCAGGTTATACGGCCGTCTTGACATTTATTCCTTTGCTTCCGATTGGTTCAGTCACTCCATCCATATCCGCAAACAGTGTAAAGGGTAGTGGCTATGCAAACCGTACCATTGTCTTTCTGTCCATGCAAAGCGGTTGACAACACACTTACCTTTACAATACAAAGGTAAGGATCATTCCTATCCTATAAGGAGGAAAGGATCATTCCTATCCTCCCAAGTCTTTACCGATGATAGGAAAAGTTGCGGTGTGGTTTTTCAAAATTTATATTGTATTAAATTGAATTGGCACATTAATAACTTTTTGTTTCAAATATTTTCAAATAATTACAAGAGGAAGCTTTGTTACTGCTTTGTGGCCTTTAATAACAAGCTAGCTCTTTAATTATATAAAATAACTTGTTTCTAACTATGCTCTTTCCTTAATTAATAATAATAATACCACTCGTGATTGTTTCTGTCATTCCTTACCTCCACCGCATCCTAACCTTACAAACTGTGTAAAGGGTAGTGGCCATGCAAACCGTACCTGTTGTCTCTCTGTCCATGCAAAGCGTTTGACAACACACACTCACCCGTATAAGTCATGTAGTCCTGAGTCTTAATTATGACTGAACAATCACTATCCTAAAAAACAGAGCGGGGAATAGATCAGTCTGTAGTTCAAAGTGAGAATTACTTACTGCTCTATTCCCCGTTTTGGTAATATGTTTAGATGACCTTGACCCACATTCAGGACTTAGGAAAATATATCAACGCGACTTTACTTCTACTCTAACACTCACACTACTCGTAACCCCCACTACTCGTCGCCTCCTACCACTGCCACCGGGGTATATAAGAAGGTTTCGCAAGACCCTTCCTCACTCTGTTATCCAGCTTCACTGTCTGTTTAATGATTTTATCCATGGCTGCAAGGAAATATTTGAATCTGAAAAACCATCTACCTTCATCTTCTTCTTCTTCTTCTAATGTTGCATCATCAATTCTTTTACAAACTTTGACGATGGATATGATTTCTGCGACACAACCTTCCTACTCTGGACAAGCTTGTCACTCTGGGCGAGATGAAGATGTACAGAAATCAAATGGCGAAGATGCGAAACCATCTCCTCCTCCTGCTTCACCTGACCGGAATTCAACAAAGTCATCATCATCATCAACTTCATCATCATCATCGTCACTATTCCTCATGAAAGTTCCTCCTATTCTGTCACCTCTTACACCACCTACCCCCTTAAGAAACCAACCTTTGTCTGATAAATGCAAGAAAATCCTGTCAATTCGTAAAAAATCCTTCCAACCTCTAAAATCATGTTCATATTTGTTTAAAAAAGGCGGAAAAAAGGTGAGCATTGTACTAGACCTTGTATTTCGAATGAGGTACTTTGTGGTCTTCACCTAAAAATGAAAGACAAGTCTAATACATCTCATTGCGCGAAGCAAACAGCAGAAACCTTGTACACAACTCGGATTAATAGGCTTCGTCGATTCTAAAAATATTTCTTTGTCAAGGTGATTGAACACACCACTGTAATCGTAAGATGTGGAGACAAGAAGTACATCTTGAGATTACCCAAAGGTATGATCAACCCTGAGTCCCCAACCGAGAGGCACTATTTAATCCGAGACAGTAGTGGTACTGTTGTTTGGAAAAAAGATAAAATATAAAATCCTTTAATAACATTTAATTAATTTATCAAAATTAGTTTATATTGGATACAGAGCGGGGAATAGATCAGTCTGTGGTTCAATGTGGGAATCACTTACTGCTCTATTCCTCGTTTTGGTAATATGTTTAGATGACCTTTACCCACATTCAGGACTTAGAAAACTTTCACAACACGACCTTACTTCTACTCTAACAATCTCACTACTCTTACCCCCTCTACTACTCGTAACCCCCACCATCAGATATATAAGGATGTACTGTTAGAGCTTCGCATCACTCTGTTGACTACGTTCAATAGAGATACATCACCTTTAATTATTTGTCTTTACCATGGCTCCAAGAGAGTACACCGATCAAGAAGTGTTATATGATTTTATCAAGAATATTTTCGTGGATGAATTAGACATTTTCCCAGAGGAAGAAGCGGATGGTTTTGTACCAAATGATGGTGATTATGATTCTGAGATGTTTCAATTAGAGACTTTGAGTGATGGCGAGTCTGTGGATTCTGAAATACTAGCACAGCTGTTGACGGATTATGAGGAAGAGTTAGAAAATGGAGTTCATGATGATGATTATGATGATTATGATGATGATGATGATGATGATGATGATGATGATGATGATGATGGGTTGTATATTGCGGATGAAGAACAAACAGAAACCCCAACCACCACCCAACGAGACCGCATAGTATTCAGTATATGTCGTCGATGTTTATTTCCATCCAATGCATCTTCTGATGAAGAATCGAAATAAAACATTTTGATATTAATTGTAAATGTATCTTTCTTTTTATTTAGAAGACAGAGCGGGGAATAGATCAGTTTGTCGTTCGAATTAAGAATCGCTTACTGCTCTATTCCTCGTTTTGGTAATATGTATGAGTGGCCTTGACCTACATTCAGGACTTGGGAAATTTCTACTCCTGGTAGACTAAAACCTTAACTCTGATGAGGATAGTATCGTGTTCTTTTATAAAACGAATAAAATAAAAAATAAGCAATGACTGAGAGAGATGGCTGGAAAGGTCTTTTTTTTCTTTTTTTACCTTGACGGTGGAGGTGGTAATGAGGGTGGTGGTGGTGGAACCTCTATATATGCCGGCCGAGCAGGGTTGACAGGCATTCGCAACGCATTTCAGCTTTTGGTCAGCAATGATGAAATGTTTTCTATGTCCAGCTTTATTGAAAGATGAGGATGAGTTGACTGTCCACTACGAAGTGGATCATTGTTTCAGTAAAGCTAGAAATGTGAGGGAAAGGAGACGGGTAAAAAGACTCAATGAAGCGTTTGAAAGATTGTCGGAGAAGATCCCGCACTTGAACGAACATCATAACAATAAACCATCGAAAATACAGATCATTATGTCTGCAGTACACTATATAAATTCCTTACAGGACACGCTAAAAAACAATACTGAGTTGACACCTCAACAAAGCGAGCCTTCAAATGAAGATCTACAGTTGTTATCCTGTGAAGAGATTGCTGAAATTCTAAACACGCTCCCTTCGTAAATGTATATCCAATGTTAGCAATCTCCTTTGTCCCGAATACAGAGCGGGGAATAGATCAGTCTGTGGTTCAATGTGCGAATCACTTACTGCTCTATTCCCCGTTTTGGTAATACATATGGGTGACCTTGACCCACTTATAGAACTTTGAAAATTGTGTTGCATATTGTTGACAAGTTTACTTTTTACTTTATCCCCCACCACTCTAACCCCCACCTCTATGCATGGGGTATATAAGGAGGTTTCACATGAGTTTCCCTCACTCTGCTGTGTATATATTTACCAAATCAACATCTTTAACAAAAACAATGGCACCAAGAGAAAACCTTAAACATGAATCCATTTTCTATTTTATAATGAAAGAAGATCAGATTCAAATGGGAATATTTAATGATATATCCGATGAAGATGATGTAGATTACCTTGCCAATGAAGGAGAAGAAGAATCCGAAATGTTTCAAGTAGAACAATTAAGTGACATTGATTCAGAAGATTTAGAGCTGTATCATCAGCTGGCTAATAATATAAGTCTTCAAGAAGCTGTTGATATGTTTTCTTTCGAAGACGTGATGGAAATATATAGTGATGAAGATGAAAAAGTTGAGCTTTTGATATTTAGTGATGAAGATGAAGAAGTTGAGCTTTTGACGGAGGTGGTTCAAACAACAAGTCTTGAAGAAACTCCAAGCACTAGTAGCAATTCCTTACCAATAAGAAGATTTACTACTACTCGACGTCGCTTATTTTCTTCTGACGACGATGACGACGAATCAGACTAAACATTCAGTTTTGAAAGTAGTTCATTTATTTATTTTTGAAAACAGAGTGGGGAATAGATCAGTCTGTGGTTAAAATGAGAATCACTTACTGCTCTATTCCCCGTTTTGGTAATATATAAGAGTGACCTTGACCCAGTTACAGGACTTAGTTCATTGAGAGTAACAAAGATGAAAGGGGAATATACTTTAAAATTATACTGTTTGTTCCCCCTACCTCATTTCCCACTCCATCTTTGTATTACATTAAAAAAAGGTTCGTTTTACCCCCACCACCTTTTGACCTGCTATAAAAGGAAGTGTGCTATGAGCGTTTTCACATTTGCTGGCTGATTCTCGTTGAGAGTACATCATGCATCGCTGCAACATTTGTAATGACTTATTTCAAGATAATTGGCTTTTAGCTATTCATCAAGAAATATTTCACAACAAGAATAAAAACGAAGCTCTATTAAATCAAGAAGAACTAGAAGAAATAGATGAAATGTTATCAACACAGCAAAATGAAGAAGAACCTGGAACATCGCAGCAAATTGAAAAACAGCATATAATTTCAAGACCTAGCGTCATTCACTATGCACCTGCACCAACTGTAAATGCCTCATTACACGCTCATGCACTACCAGGAAGAGTTGTGACACATTTCAAAATTAACAACACAAAATTGAAACTTGAACACTTTGTAAATAACGCCAAACCTTTAGTGATAGATACTTTGCAAAATGAATTAAGAAGATTGAACTTTATTAAATTTGGACTATTATTAGATGCTTTATTTGTAAATATGCAGAATGAAACATCACCTAGAGGGTTTTTGACAAAAAACCGTACCATCATGTTTACCTCGGATATTGATAATATTGTAAGTGAATGTTTTGAAGAGCTCTTGACAAAATTACAAGAACACGAAGGAAGAGGATCTGGATGGAGTTTGTTAGAAATAACAGGGCTCGATGTGAGAGTGCACAAACACGGGTATGGATTGAGAGGAAGTAGCTATATCCCGCTTCCCGAGAAGATTGCTAACACCAAAGCCTGTGTTAACGTAGAAAATGCAGACACAGAATGTTTTAAATATGCTATGTTGGCGAAATATGTGAAAGATCATGTCGAAAGACCTAGTGTAAAATATGAAGAAGTGCAATTCAAGTACAATTTTGTAGGAATGAATTACCCCGTTGGCATCAAGGATATAGCAAAATTTGAAAGGCAAAATCCATCAGCCTCTGTTAACGTGTTCGGTTTAGATTCTTCAAACAATGTGTACCCCTTGCGCATAACATCAATTGAGCGTAGGGATCACACCGATTTATTATTAATCACTAAAGGAGATATTTCACACTTTGTATATATTAAGAATTTTGAAGCACTCGTTTGTAAACAAACATCATGTAAAAAAGCAGCAAAAACAACATGTAAAAGATGTTTTTGTCATACAAACAAACCATTGGAAAAAGGTGGTAGAAATTGGCTTCAAGAACATCAACGATTATGCAGTGGGAAAAGCGAAGTTAGAGTTCAATTGCCACTTCCTAGCAGAGCACAGGTGAAATTTGAAAAAATCCATCATCAGTACCGCATTCCAGTTGTTGTGTACGCAGACTTTGAGGCGTCATTACTTCCACTCGAACGTGAAGAAGATGAGACGAGAAGAAGCAAGTATCAGCTGCATAATCCAAACAGCTATTGTTTCATGATTAAGTCCACGCTTTCTGACGACCATCTACGAAGATTTGATCTATCGTCAACACCGAAGATTTATCGTGGTGAAGAAGCAGCTAAGTACTTTGTCGACGACCTGTATGATATAGCTGGAAAAGTGGAAGGAATGGTACAGAAGTGTTAAAGCGATGTCACCCATGACGCATGTAGAACAACAACAACATGAATCATCAACATCGTGTTATTTATGTAACAACACCTTCACAGATAATAACGTTAAAGTTCGAGACCATGATCACCTCACAGGAGCTTACAGAGGTGCAGCCTGTAACTCCTGTAATTTGAACTACAAAACTCCAAATTTTATACCTGTTGTTCTACATAACCTCAGTGGTTACGATTCGCATTTTATAATACCGGAATTAGGAAGAGATGATGGAGCTATAGATGTTCTGGCCACAACAATGGAAAAGTTAAGCTTAGAATTTTGGACTCATTTAGAATTATGCCATCCAGCCTTATGAAGCTATCGGAAAACTTGAAGAAAGAAGATCTTGTAGAAACATGTAAAATTGTGCCTGACAGTAAAATGGAGTTGGTTCGTCTTAAAGGAGTCTTCCCATACGACTACATAGACGGACTTCACAGATTTGACGAAACATCACTTCCTACCAAGGAAAACTTTAAATGTAAACTTAACGATTCAGAAATTTCAACAGAAGACTACCAGCATGCGCTCCGAGTGTGGAACGAAATGGAAATGAAGACGTTAGGAGAGTACTCGGATTTTTATGTGAAAGTGGATGTAACTTTACTTTGTGATGTGATGGAAGAATTCCGTAATAATTGTTTTTCCGCATACGGATTGGATCCACTATATTCATATACTTCTCCCGGTTTGGCTTGGCAGGCCATGTTGAAAGAAACTAAATGCCAACTTCAACTTTTAACAGATATTGACATGGTGTTGATGGTTGAGTCTGGTGTTAGAGGAGGTTTGACTCAAAGTGTTAAGAGACACGTAAAAGCCAATAACAGATAACTTCCCGATTACGATGAACACAAACCATCGACTTTCTTAGGATACTTTGACGCCAATAATCTTTATGGGTGGGCGATGTCGAACCCACTGCCGTATGACAACTTCAAGTGGGTCGATCCAGACACAATCGGTGATATTTCACAAATTCCCAGAAACGGAGATGTTGGATATATTCTAGACTGCGATTATGAGTATCCCCAACATTTGCACGATCTACACTACGACCTTCCACTATTTGCAAAAACAGAAGTGTCTCCAACTGGAAAATACCATGAATTAATGATGACTCTAAATGATAAACAGCACTACGTTGCACATTTTTGGGTTGTACAACAAGCGCTAGAGTTTGGATTACGAATTACAAAAGTCCATCGAGTTTTACAGTTTTCCCAGTCTTGTTGGTTGAAACCATTCATCGAGTCCAATACCAGGCGAAGAGCGACCGCTACTTCAACGTTTGAAAAGGACTTTTTCAAATTAATGAACAATTCAATATTCGGCAAAACATTGGAAAACACACGAAAACACATAAACGTCAAACTTATTACTAACCCTCAAAAACTACAGAAGCTTGTACAAAAACCAAACTTTGGAACATCTACAATTATTAATGAAAACCTTGTAGCAGTTTCTATGAAAAAGACCAGTGTTAAAATGGATCGTCCGTTGTACGTAGGCATGTCAATTTTAGATATTCCCAAAACTCACATGTACGATTTTCACTATAACAAAATGATGTCTTTTTATGGACGTGAAAATATTGGGATCTGCTACATGGATACAGACGCTTTTATCTACTGGATCAACACTGAAGACATGTACCTGGACCTTCGCACATTTGTTTACCGCAACGAATTTAACTTTTCCGACTATCCGAAGGATCACCCAAACTACGATCAAGACAGGAACAAAAAAGTACTTGGCAAATTTAAGGATGAAGCTAATGGAGTTTTACTAGACGAAATCGTATCACTAATGTCCAAGTTGTATTCGCTTAATCTGAATGGAGAAAATAATGTGATTAAAAAAGCTAAAGGTGTAAAGAATCTGTATTTAAAGAAGAATGTAAACTTTGAACACTATAAAAAATGTTTATTTGAAGACCATGTGTTGACTGCAAAATTCAACTCGATAAGAAGTTTCAACCATCAACTGTACAGTATAACCGAAGTTAAAAAGGCACTATCTTCCAATGATGACAAGCGACGCATCCTTCCAGACAAAATCAACACATTACCGTTTGGATATTACTCTCTTCACCCTATTGATGAATAACCTCTCGTGGCGTATAAAAGCTTTTGTATTGTAGTTTTAGTCAATTGTACAAGTTTGTTATTTGTATGTAGCTTTTTTCTACTCAATTGTAAAAATAAGTTTTCTAGTCAATTGTACAAAGTTTGTTATTTGTATGTAGCTTTTTTCTACTCAATTGTAAAAATAATTTATAATGTAATATGTAACATCTCTTCACCCTATTGATGAATAACCTCTCATTTGGAATAAAAGTTGTTGTCTTGTAGTTTTCTAGTCAATTGTACAAAGTTTGTTATTTGCAAAATAATTTTTACTGTAATATGTAACCACTCTGTATTGTACAAAGTTAAAAAAGAAAGTTGTTGTCTTGTAGTTTTCTAATCAATTGTACAAAGTTTGTTATTTGTATGTAGCTTTTTTCTAGTCAATTGTAAACTTATAGGAAATACCGCTGTAAAAGGTGTAAATGACTTGTATCAAGCGGATTTAATAGAAATGAGACCGCATAGCAAAATTAACAAGGGATACAACTATATAATGACAATTATTAATTGTTTTACTAAAGTAGCTGATGCAATACCTCTACGAGACAAGACTGGTAAAAGTGTAACAGAAGCAATGCAAATAGCCATCAAAAGAGATAAAAATAAAATTAAACATTTACAAACTGATGATGGAAAAGAATACTTTAATAAACAATTTGCAGAACTAATGAAGAAATACAAAATAAACCATTATTCTACAAATTCAGAGAAGAAAGCCGCTATAATTGAGAGATTCAATAGAACTTTAAAAGGAGTGATGTACAAAATGTTTTCCATAAGAGGTTCTTACGTATGGTACGATGTGTTACCAGACTTAATACGTGAATATAACAACAAGTTTCATCAAACTATCGGTATGAAACCTAACCAAGTAAACAGAAAAAAATGAAAAAAACTGTTTTAGAACGCATACAAAGGAATACAAAGCCTAAATTAGAGAAAAGAAAACCAAGAAAGTATAATGTAAATGATAAAGTCCGAATTAGCAAATATAAAGGAGTGTTTACCAAAAATACTTACCCAATTGGACAAATGAATTGTTTACAGTGTTTAAAGTACAACCAACTGTACCTGAAACGTATATTTTAAAAGATAACAAAGGAAACCTATTGCAAGGTGCATTTTATGGACATGAACTGATGAAGTCGACAGTAGGTGATGTCTATCTTGTAGAAAAGGTGTTGAAAAGGAAAAATGACATGGTTAAAGTACGCTGGTTGGGATTTGACAAGTCCGAAGATTCTTGGATACCTATAAAAGACCTTGTATAGTAATAGAAGATCAGCATTCAATTGATGAGCATAAAAGAGAATGGAGATTATTCAGCATACAGCTAAATTCAATATTAGCAATATTGATGATCTAACAGTGGATAAGTCTACAACAGTCAACAATGGTAGACATGGTAGTTTTCTTCCAAACACAGTTCGATGTATTGTGAGCGGTCCTTCAAATTGTGGAAAGACTAATGTTGTCTTTAATTTAATAACTCATCCGAAGGGGCTACGGTTTAATAACCTGTATATCTTTTCCAAGTCCTTGCAACAACCGAAATATCAATTGTTGGACAAGATACTTTCCGACGTGGCTGATGTTAACTTTTATAAATTTAACGCTAGTGATAGCGTTATGCAACCAAACCAAGCCAAACCTTATTCAGTGTTTATATTTGACGATGTCTCTTGTGAAAATCATGATACTATTAGAAACTACTTTTCTATGGGAAGACATAATAACATCGACGGTATATATATAGGACAAACTTATAGCAAGATCCCGAAACAACTCATCAGAGACAATGCGAATGTTTTGATTGTATTCAAACAAGATGAAACTAACCTAAAACACATATATAACGATCATGTAAATGCTGACATGTTATTTGACACGTTTAAACAGCTGTGTGGCAAAGCCTGGAAGGAAAAGTATGGATTTTTGGTTATCATGAAAGATCAAGCTATAAAAGACGGACGTTACAGAATAGGGTTTGATAAATTCGTTTTAATAAAGTGAACATCAGTATTATCATACGAGTCTTCATGGTGTAAACATGAAAAACCAGGAAAAGCTATTAAAACAAATAAAATCACTTAGTGATTCTATTAGAAGGAAAAGTAGAGCATTGAAGTTGGGCATAAATGAACGAGAGCAATTTTTAAAGTCAACATTCAAGCCTGTCATTGCACCTTTGAAACGATTGTCACAAAAGGTTTTTCAAAACTCCGCAATTCACCTAGAAGGAGACGATATTCTACCCATTTTAAAAGATGAAGAAACCGAAAGAAGTGAATATTCAGAAGAGAGTGAAGAATCGGAAGAAAGTGAAAAAACCGAAGAAGACGAAGAAGAAGAAGGATCTACAGATGTACTAAGGGAAAAGGGGATTGTGGATAAAAGTGAAGAATCTGAAGAGGGTAATATCGGACCGTCCAATTTGACCAAATTAGGCACGGATATTATGTTTAAAGGAACACTTGGAAGGCAATACTTGTTGAAAATGTTACATTCCTCGCAAGCAAATCGCAATTATCATACGTACGGAGCTAGATTAGTAGATGATGGTGAAGGACTAATGATTGGAGATGGTAAACTCGACATAGATGAAGACGATAATATGATAATTGGTGGTAACAAATATAAAGGCACAAAGGGTTTGTTTGAACTCATTTTTAAAAATAAACCAGTAAAATATACTAAAAAAGATCTGAATTTGTTTAAAACGATATTGGAGAATACTAATGCCCATAGAAAAGGATATTCCAAAGACTCATTTGTACATAGAAATCGATCAGTGAAATATGAAAGTATTATATTAAACCTATTCCCATCGCAAACGTTGAAAGGAAATCGTAATAAAAGAGCGTTATCCTCTGCGGAAATAAATGTTTTACACAAAAAGAGGAAAACAGGTGATCCCACCTCATCAGGAAAGGGTTTATTTAAAAGACTATACAATACTAATATAATATATTATAACGATATCAATAAGTTGGTGGATCGAATGAGATTATTATATGAAGCGATGGAAGCAGGACATACTGGTTTGGACAATGAATGGATCGCTTTGGTTGATGAACTACGCAGTAGAGGTATAATTGTTTATTAACCAACATATAAGTGATATTGAACTAAATATAGTAGTTCAGTTTAACCATGAGTGTGGACAAGTTTGGACGTAATTCCATAACTGGAGAAAAATCAATTGTTTTAAATAAAAACTGCGGTTTCCCTGTAACATCAGAAGGCGATTACAATATCGGCAATAAACGTTTGAAATTTGTTAAAGATCCTCAAGATAATAGCGATGCCATAAATATTGAAATCGGAAACAGCAACTAGCTTGAGAGCAGAAGAGGATGGTACATACAACGGTAAAAAACGTAGAATTATTAATATAGCGGAACCGCAAAATGAACAAGATTGTGTCACTAAAGGATATGTCGACTCATTGATATTAACTAGCTTGAAACTTGAGGGAAATACGTACAATGCTAACGGTAAGCCCATTCAAAATGTTGGAGATCCGCTGACACCCTCAGATGTTGTTACAATGCGATATATGAATAAAATGACTCCTACCCAAACTGATGATCACTGGAGTTTTGCAAATAAAAAGCTAAGCAATATAAAAGAACCTCTTTATGATGTTGAAGCGGTTAATCTAGCGACTCTACAATCGTTGACGATTTGCAAAACACATAAAACCGATAAATACTTTGATGCTAAATATTTACAATTATCAAATGTAGGTGATTGTGTACATGATGGAGACGCTGTAAATAAAAGAATAACGGATCTTTCGTTTGAAGTGTGGACTAAGTCTTATGACCAAAAATTGGAAAGGTTGAGTTCTGCTTTATTTCATTATATTCATAGGTCTGCAGGCAGAGCTGCAGATCCACAAGTTACTAGTAGAAATTATTTAGATTGGCCAAATATACATAACCCGAGTGATTCAGCGTTAGAATCTGGAAATTGATATATGAGAGAAAATAGCACCTTAACTATATATATAATATAGATAAGCAAGATGAATGTTGCATTTAAAGAAGATTTTTTAAAGAGTGTGCATGTTTGTGTACATTCGTGCTATATAAATACACAATGGTGAAGGATAAGCGAAACAGTCACAGTAGAGAACTAACAAGGAGAGGAGGAGGAATTCTATCAACAGCAGTTTCAGCTTTGACTAATCCTGTTGGAGCTATAGTGAACAAAGTGATCGATTTATTACCTGTGGAATTGCATCTTCCAGGATGTTATCAATATTGTGGACCTGGAACGAAATTACATCAGCGTCTTGCAAGAGGAGATCCAGGAATAAACAAACTGGACAAAGCTTGCAAAGAACACGATATAGCATATTCAAAATATAGTGATACAGAAAATAGATCAATAGCGGATAGAGCGCTAGCTGAAAAAGCCTGGCAAAGAGTAAAGTCTAGTGACTCGAGTATTGGTGAAAGAGCAGCAGCCTTAGCAGTAACAGCAGCAATGAAGGGGAAAACTACATTTGGAGGTGGTAGGAAGAAAAAAAGGAGTGGAGGAAGAAAACCACCTAAGAAACGTGGAGGAAATATAAGAAAAAGAAGACTTATGAGGAATAATAAAGGATTATTATGAGGAATAATAAAGGAAAAAACAAGCCTACAGTATGGTCTATGATAAAAAAGGGAGGAGGACTGTACCTAAGACCGTATCGTGTGTATTAAATGAGAAAAAACAATTGCTCATTCCAAATAAAGAATTGACCAATGATGAATTGATTAAATATGTTTCATGTTTAAAAATCCCTTTCTTCAGAGGAGTTTACATGAAAGACGCATTACCTGATAAAATGTGGAAGAACGAGACTGGAATTGTAAATTTAGATAATACCGTAGGATCAGGCGCTCATTGGATGTGTTATAAGAAATTGGGAAAAACCGTTTATTACTTTGATAGTTTTGGAAATCTACAACTGCCGAAACAGCTTCAATACTACTTTCGAACTGCTGATGACGTTTTTTACAATTATAATAGAGAGCAACCCCAAGACACGTCAATCTGTGGACATTTATGCTTAAACTTTTTAGCTACAAGTGTTAGTCAACTTTAAGATGTCGTCGTATACAGTTTCATTGGTCGGTAATTCATCGACATTGAAAAGCACCCTTTTTCCAGCACTGCGTTTACAAAAAGGAAAACTATGGGAAGCGGCTTTATTGGATTTAACAACGTACAACTCTATTCCGAATATCACCGAAGGTGTTAACAACAAAATACATTATTACAAGACTAAAGATAAAGATGGAAAATATTCAGAACTGGAAGAATTTAGTTTACCAACAGGATCTTATGAAATAGGCAATATCAACGAAGTGATACAAAAACATATGGGTGAAGAAAATATACACATAGTAGGAAATAACAATACTATGAAAGCTGAAATTATTTCCAGATATTATGTTGATTTTACTAAACCGCAGTCGATTGGGGGATTATTAGGGTTTTCTAGTAAACAAATATATTAGAACCTAATAAGCTATATTCAGGAGATAACACTGTGACAATACTCAAAGTGAATTCAATAGACGTAACGTGTAATATCATACACGGATCCTACAGAAACGGGGAGAATAATCATATATTACACACGTTCTACCCTGCAGTCGCACCTGGATACAAAATAGTTGAAAAACCACAAAACCTGGTGTACCTCCCTATACCAGTTTCAATTCAGAGGTTGTACTGAACATACTGGATCAAGACGTTAACCATATTGACTTTAGAGGAGAAGATATAACTGTAAGAATCCATATAAAGTCAACAGCTTAAACAATGGGGTTGTCATTTGAGAAGAAAGAGGTGACTGGTAAACAAGTCAGTACCTCATCGTCTGCAGAAGGACTAACAATTGAAAACATTCGTTTTCTGGAAGGAATAGGATTAAAACTTGTAAAACACAACAGAAATGGAAATACTGGATATAACGCAAGGCCCTACATTCGACGAGACCATATGGGAAAAGGAGTATCACTCGCACAACCCTTACGCTTCGTCAAAATTGAATAATAACGATGAAATCAGGATTCCTATACAGCAACAAGACATTTACACTCTTCCGAGTGAAAGTTATTTATATATTGAAGGTAAAGTAACAAAGAAAGATGGGACCACTGGTTCTACTGTTCCGTTTATAAACAATCCCATGGCGTATTTGTTTGATGAAATTAGATACGAAATATCAGGAGTCACAGTGGATTCAACAAAAAAGGTTGGCATTTCTAGTACATTGAAAGGTTTAGCGTTTATAACACCGAATGAGCAGAATCTGTTAACTGTCACAGGATGGGTTGCACCAACCAAGGACACGTTCACTCCCGACTCATCGGGTAACTTTGATTTCTACGTACCTTTAAAATTACTACTGGGTTTTGCTGAAGATTACCGAAGAATAATAATAAATGTAAAACAAGAATTAGTATTATTGAGAGCATCCAACGATAAGGATTGTATCAAAGCAGATGCAGGAACAACTGATGCCAATCTAGAATGGAAATTGACGTTGGACAGAATTGTTTGGAGGGTGCCACATGTGCGACTAAATGATGAACATAGAATTACACTGTTGAGAAAGTTAAAATCAGACAGGGAGATCGTAATGCCGTTCAGAAGCTGGGAGTTTCACGAGTACCCCGTTTTACCTTCAACTCTACGGCACACATGGAGTGTAAAGACTTCTACGCATTTGGAAAAGGCAAGGTATGTGATATTCGCATTGCAAACTAAAAGAAGAAGCATACTTACCGCAAACGCTGGTGAATTTGATCATTGCAAGTTAACAAATTGTAAAGTGTACCTGAACTCGCAATTCTATCCTTATGACAATATTAATATATCGTTCAGTAAAAAAAGGTACAGTGTATTGTATGATATGTACGCTAGGTTTCAAAGTTCCTACTATGGTAAAACAAACACACCTCTACTAGATCCTGAAAAGTTTGCAACTAAAGCACCGATCGTAATAATCGATTGTTCAAAACAAAACGAATCTGTAAAATCATCTAGTGTAGATATAAAGTTAGAAATGGAATTTAATGAAAACATCCTTCGGATACATCTGCGTATTGTTTGATTTTGCATGAAAAAACTGTAACATACACACCGCTGTGTGGCATTGTAAAGACAGTTTTGTAGAAAACGTTTACCCCCACCACTTTATCTGATATAGGGTAGCGAGCGATGGCGACAGTCCTCATTCAATCGTCTGACACCACACTGGTAACATCGACTACAAAATGAGTTCTCTACAATTTGTTCAAGGTGAGTCGGAGGAAGTAGCTCCGTTACAGGAGGAATATAAAGCCGAAGAAGGTGTAATAGTAAAGGAAATAAGCGAGTTTTTAAAGTTTGAGAAAAAAGAAGACAACAACGACAGCGACAAAGAAAATAAAAACAACGATGAAGCAACAAAAGTGAGCTCCAAAAGAAAAAGGAAGGTTGAAGAAAATATTTCAGCAGATATACTAACTGAAGTTTTTCTGCGAATGTTCTATCCAATTTCAGCATGTTTAAGTAAAAGTATTTCTATCGGAGTGATGAAATCATTAGATTATTCACCTACAGTGATAGTAAACCACGGACCTAGGATGGTACTATTTTCTACAAATGCATGGGAATCTTTCTTGAAACATTTACATCTGATAGAATGCTATCTCATCAGCAGTATGTGTGGCAGGAAGACAAATATTCGACTTTTGGATTGTGACAACGAAATTGATGTGGTTAAACATCGAGGACAACTACAAGTGCGTTTGAGAGACTTGACTCAACATGACAACAAAGTTCTACTAACACGTGAAGAATTCTACATTTTAAAGTTTGCAACATCACCGATTACTAGGTACATGAGACAGTTGGTATTTTCAAGCTCTGTCATAAAGGAATATTTGGTTGACACGTTGGAAAACCAGCCTGATAGCACAATACTATACGGACCTGTGGATACATCTATCTTTAATAGAATACCTCATGAAGTTGACATGTGGAGACAATTGAGAGACTTTGAAAATATTGTACAAACTACGGAAAAGGTCGGAGAAGAGGAAACTAAGAAAGAAGAAGACAACAACAACAAGAGTGAACCGCAAAAAGAACAACAAGTGTAAATTAAAGAAAGAAGAATTTGTGGGGTAGGCCTACCGGGGATGGTGCCCACGTTAAATATACACCAACGCGCCTGTAACTGTACGGCCTAGTATTTAAGTATACTTACCGTGGTGTGGAAAACAGTTAATCTTCAAACCCTGACATGGACAGAGCGGATGATGATAATGATAATGATGATAATGATAAAGTTTCAGTAAGATCTTGTGTTATAGAACTTCAAGCATTTCGAAGTAATAATGACAAGTTTATTGTCAAAGAATTAGTAATTTTGGACTTGCAAACATTTGTTGTTTATCCATTTCTGTTTGAAGCTCTCTTTTCCTTCAACAAACTTAATTCAAAAGCAAAAAGAACAAACAAGTGTGTGACAAAATATTTTCATCACATACAATGGTATGAAGGATATATAGCTTACACTAATCTACACAGTATCATGTTTCAATTTTGCAAACAATATAATACTATTTACACAAGAGGACTGGAAAAAAGAAACTGGATACAGAAATACGCAAAAGGTAATGTTTTCGATATACATGTAGACTATACTTTTGATAATTATCAACAAGGTAGTTGTTGTGTTACGGTTAACAGTCCTAGACACGGACAAACACAGTGCGCATTGCGCAACGCGTATCGTTTAGCTTATTTCTTGATGGCATTGTCATATGCGGTGCTGAGGGGTATAAATACAAGGAGGTGACTCGACCACTGCATCAGTATGACACAAGACTCCAAGGAGGTAGCATCTTAGTTGACACCGCTGGCAAAGATGACTTCGAGGCAGTATCTTGAAACACTAGTTGAGCGATTCAACGCAAACTCAAAGTCCAACCTTCTGCTAACGAGAAAATGTTCAGAGCTAAAAGAACACAAACACTACATCATCCATGGTGTTAAAAAGCTGGAAACAACCCATGGAGAAGCGATTTTGGTATCACTCAGCGAAGCACCCTTCTTTCCAGGGGATGAACCTAAATTTCAAGTATTTCTTCCAAAACGATTTGTTCAACTTTTGCAAAATGAAGACCTGCGAAATATTCAGCCTTGATCATTGTATCTGGTGTCCCACGGATCAAGCGGAAACAATTCTACTGAACTCACTCTGCACGTCACACACGAGTGTTAGCATGTAGTATTATTATTTGTATGTAATTTTCTAGTCAATGTAACAAATAGTTTGTTTATACTGTACTATGTAACCACTCTGTATTGTACAAAGTTGGAAATAAAATAAAGAGAAAATAAAAGAAGAAAAAAGGCAACACAGTCGTATATGCAAACATATACTGCTGTGTTGCTTTTTTTTAAATTTCAAGTGTGTGACCTTGAAACTTGTGTTTGTTTAAATTTAATAATATAGGTGAGGCAAATAAACTTACTCGATAGATTGATTCTGTAGGAGTTTGACCTTGACACTTGTGTTTTGTTTAATAATATATGTTAGAAGAACTGATGCAGTGGGGTAGTGATAGTGGTGGGGGGAGGGATTGATGGTGGGGGTAATGTTAGTGGTTGGGAGAGGGACCGAGTACCTAGCGAACATGCTAACGCTACATCACTTCACGTCCAGCTCTTGATCAGTGCACATGGACTCTCCTATCCAAGATAATACAGTTTCTACATCAACACATTATGTACAGAATGTTGAAATTGCATTAGATGTGAATATTAATAATCTAGTTCAAGTACAAGAGGTAAGCAGCACTACATCTTCTGATGCTGAAGCTTTTCTGATGTCATTGTTGGGTTATGACTAGGTTCTGCTAATCTTCAACAGTGATCATGTCATTTAAAATAAAAGAGGTTAATTATAACACTGTTCATTTATCAACTCCACAAGATCTCCATGTTTTTACTGAAGAGTTGAAGGATCTTTTATCGACTGGTTACACTGTATCTTTAGAAGTGATTGCAACAAGCATCGAAAACACCACAACTACCATGGACTCTCGGCTGGACTTGCACTATGTACCGACAAAGAAGATCGCCAACTGAAGATGATGAAACAAAACAAGGAGAGTCGACAACTGAAAGATAGAACACGTTTTTGTAAATAATTTAAATATGTTTGTAACACAACTACAGTAATAATAACCAAAGTTATAAAGTGGGGCTGCTGGCTCACTTGATTTATGACTTTCGATCGTAGTACTTTTCATGATTTGAAGGAAATGTTGAGTCAGCGATGTTTGGTGGTGATGCGTGTGTGTGTGTGTGGCTAAGATGATTGTTTGTAACACTGAAAAATAAAACAAAACCAGTATTAACTAAGATCTTGTACGATTTTCATTCGATTGCATTCATTCTGTTCTTTTTATTCGATTTATAATCGAATACAAACAACCGAATGGTTACAATCGAGTGCAAATCGTACAAGATCTTTTTAAAACATATTTTGAATGACCTTGAAACTCATGACGTCACTGTCCCTGTCATCAGCTGACGTCACAAGCTAACGTCACTCGTCTCCTCTTTTCCATTTAACTTTGACAGCTCACCGGAAGTCGTAAATCACTTTTATCGATTGGGGCAGCAGCCCCCTTTGGTCACTACTTTCGTAGTTATTTTTAATAGCTTGGTCATGTTTTCTTGATTTTGAGCCATCAGCATAAGATCATCCGCAAAAGCGGTTGCTGCTACTGTCTCTTCGTTCACTTTATATTTGAATCTTGCAGGCTATTGAGCAGAGGATCTAGTACTATAATAAATAGTAGGGGAGACAGCGAGTCACCCTGTTTTACACCCCGACGTATTTTATTATACTTTTATTGAAAACAGACAATTCCATCCCAGCCTCTGAGTACATACTCTTTACTATATCTTTAAGACATTGTGCCACTCCTTGGGCTTCAAGCGCTTCGTTTATCACGCTGTCGAACGCCTTAGAGACATCTGAAACGGCTCCTACTAAACTATTCCTTTTGCCGAGTTTAATCAGTTCGTGTAAAATGATACAGTTTACCTGACAGCCATTTCCAGGCTGAAAACCCTTCTGCCTCGAACTTAACGTAACTTGTTCTTGGATACGTTGCTCAGTCAGAGCGGAGAACAGTCTACCGAGCAGCGAGGCGATGGTGATAGGTCGCTTTCTTAGGGTCTTTCCCTGTTTAGGGATCAGGGTAGTTCTATTCTTTAGCCATCTTTTGGGGTGAAATTTCTTGAAGAGTATAATATTGTATAGTATTGACTACGCTATTGGATCCTGGGGCGCCACTTGATTTTAATATTTTAGTCTACTTCAATTCCTTTATCTGTGAACATCTTAACTTCGGAGTTTAACCTCCCACGTACTTCTGTAAGTCCAATTTTCGTATCTATCTTGATTCCCCAAAGTTACTTATATACCTTAATACATACTTCAGGGGGATCAACTCTTTCGCAATCTTTAAGCCTTTATTTAAGCTGTCTTCAATCATAATTTCAGACAGTCGGGATGGACTTTTCTTAAACATTTCTTGTGTTCTTGCGTAGCAGTTTATCTTTTTCTTCGCTCGTTCCAATCTACCCCTATTTTTCTATTACTGTCTCTATTTTTCGGTCTATCTATTCTCTTTCTTTCTGGATGGGCCATTACTATTTTATCTTCTAATTCTTCTACCCATCTATCTACTTTATCTTGTGTTATATCTTTTTCTCTAATTCTTCTCAGCATATCTTTACCCACCTTACATACTGAGTTCAACTCATATAGTTTAGTAACTATAAAAACCCAGGGTTCTTCATCAAGTTCTCCGATATTACCTTCATTATTGTTGGGAGGTGGTGTACTGGGAGGATTTGATCGGGTAGGTCTTACGTCATTTCGCTTATTTGTCTCAGCTAATAACAGGTCTGTGCGAAAACTGTCCCAAACCAAATCGGGTGTACTTGGGATCGGCGATGTCACCTGCTCTGCTGATTTTTCTTCCTCAATTTCTTCGATTCTTTCTGCGATTTTTCTAAGTTCTTCGTCTACTTTAACTTGAGGTGAGACAAAATAAGGATTGAAAGTTTGTTCGTTACTACCAGGTAAGATGTCGCAACCTGGGATAGGAAAGAAGTCCATGGATCTGTCCGGATCAGTCAGAATGTCACTATTAGGTGTTAGATCTGATAACTTGTTGCCAGAAAAAGTTTGAAAGTCTGGCGTGATCGGAGACTCCTCAGGAGTCTCTTCACTCGTCTCTGTGTCTTGAGGGGGCGATGGGATATAGAGTCGGAAAGCTAGCCTAGAAAGACCAGGCTCCAATAATTTAGATAAATTTTCGGGACGTTGTATCTCTGCCTCAAGTGCAGAGATCCCACCTTGGGGGATGTTATTACGATCTCGGGGAGTTCAGCATTACCCTCTTGGTTAGCTTCTTTCCTCCTATTTTCAGGCAGTGGGGCCAACTTCCCACTCCTGAGCAGTATTCTAGTTCTGGCCCTTACTTGAACCTCGGTTTTCAGGGGTAAAAACCCGGCGATGTACAGAGCGTACCCTCGCTGGGTCCCCCCTCGACCAAAGTAGTCAGCCCATTTGTTGATGAGGACGTCATCCTCCGCTTCCGACCAAAGATTGGGGTGGCGGATCTGCTTAGGTGGAGGAGGTGAGGGCGGTGGCGTTAATCGCTCCAGTTTCTCTCCTCGGGGTGTCGGTAATTCTTAAGGGTCGTCAAACCTCTCTGAGTGCCATATGCTCGAGGGCAATATGGACGCTTAAAACCTAACGAGGAGGTGGGTCCCCGGCATTTAACAAAATTCACGGTGGCAGACTGTGGTTTTGAAAGAGTTATCTCTCTTATTGCTCTTAGGAACAGTATAGAGATGTACCACGGGTTCATGGATTATGGTTGATAGTTTCCATCTTCTACTGAGAGAATTCCAGTAGAAGGCCGCTTTCCTGATTTTTCTGAGAGAAGTAGTCATCCACCCTGGTGGTGTTCCGGCAGCTAGGGGACATGGATTCTCGTTGATTGGAGGCATTGTCTGGGTGAAAAGTGGGTAAGCCCAGATCATAGAAGAACTTACAAATGGGGTGACCTCGTCCCCGTCGAAAGACAGACGTGGGAAGTCCTGGCTGGGGGCAAAACTTCAGTCAGCAGGGTGTTCACTTAATGCACAGTGACGATTTGTCCCAGCACTCTTCGTGTGTGTGTGCAGCTGGCCATTGTAACTTTAGAATATTATGTCAATCTGCAGTACACTTGTCCTACGAGACGATGTTTCTCATCGTTCTTCGTGCCAAGCCCAGTAAATAAAAGATCAGATTTGTATGCAGAATGGTTATTGTCAAATCAAATCAAATCTTTTATTGCCAGAACATAACAATGTATAGCAATCGTCAGGTTAGTTCTAACATTTTAACAATCACAAAACCCCATTCGAACTGCTGTGTTTGTTAAACTGCAGCACTCAAATTATGAATTTAAATACTGTTTTATGTAATTATTTATCTTTCCAATAGATTTATTTATTACGTGTTTTGTAATTAAACCTAATATATCACCATTCATAACTAATGATCGGTCTGTTTTATGGTTTTCAATCTCAAATAAATTAAAGTTTTAATTATCATGATAATAATTTTCAAATACACTCCAAACATTAACATCAAGAATACAAGAAATACAGCAATAATTTAATATTTTTATAAAAACATTGTTGTTAATTGCGATATTTAATAGCAACTTAAGAATAAATTACAGTTTGATGGGCCTCAAGTGTTAGACCTATTGCTATCATTACAGTATTTAGAAATTATTACCAAGTTTTATTTTGATGTAACACTTCATACATAGCTGTAATATTTGTAAAAAAAAAAATACGAAAAAATCACTTTGGATACAACTTCCGTTTGTGCTGTTGAGGGTTCAGTGAGTTATGTGGCCGTAAATGTGAACAGGAAGGATGAGTAGGTCTTATTGGCAGTTCTAGGATATGGAGGACTGTCAAAGGGAAAGGGAATTTGCTTTACAAATATTGAATTGAATGCTGAAGGTGCCATTCTTGGTATATCCTCCATTAGCGTCGTCCATATCGGGGTTTTCAGACTGCAGAACGATTCTAATGATTATAGTACTACAAGTGATACATAATATGTTCTGGACATTTATAATTATCAACACAGCGTTAAGATTCAAGTCTGTTTAGTCATTCATACAAGGAGGCAAAAAAATATGGAAAGGCCTTCACAACTGTTGTATGACTTCACTTGTAAAAGTGTGATATTGTACATCATCATGGTTACAAAGAACGCACTTTATGACGCCATTAGCGACATTCCATCTTTTCAGTGGGACGCCTCACGAGGAGTTGGATGAAAATCATAATCTAAGCCTAGGTCGAGTTTAATATCAAATGAATGGTCTATTCAAGAGAAATTAATTGCCGCAAACCGGATTTCGAAAGGTTTATCCTTTCCTGAGTAGCAGTCATTTGAATTTCAACAATATTATTTCTCACCTATTTAACTTTTTCAAGTTAACTATTTTGATACAAAATTATACTTCATGGAACACAGTTATTAAGCAAATTAAATTATTACATTATGTATGGAAAAAATACCGTTGTTGTGAAAGCGTTTCCATGTTTTTTTCCACTCTAGTAGATAAAAAGCCCGGGTTTTGGGCTCACTTTTCTGGCCTC